>JAYRBT010000028.1:1090186-1100720 GCA_036023395.1 Myiotriccus ornatus | reverse complement strand
GGGTGGATTCCCCGTCCCTGGAGGTGTTTAAGGACAGGCTGGATGTGGCATCAGTGCCATGGGCTGGGAACCACGGCAGGGTTGGATCAAGGGTTGGACTGGATGATCTCAGAGGTCCTTTCCAACCCCACTGATTCTATGATTCCATGATTCTATGAGATTTGAGCCTTGAGTCGTGGCTCTGGCAGGCAGAGGGACCGCCTGGTTCTTCCTGGGAGCATCCCTGTGTCATTCTCCACTCTCTGGGAGGGCAGCAAGGGGAGAGGGATCTGCCTCCTTCCCTTTCAGCTGCATTTCTTCAATGTCTGCTGCTTTTAGGGACTAGAACTTGTTTTGTGGTTGCTGTAGATCTTAGGAGATGTTTTGTATTGGAGCTTGTGTTTGTTTACAGTGTTATTTACATTGTCTTAAGTGTGGTTTTGTAGCCAGACCCTCTCACCGACTTCCACAAACTTTCAGTAGCTTGTCACAGTTTGTACTGATAAACAGTGTTATTCCATAAACTGCTGGAGTGAGGCCTTTACAAAGGTGATGACAGTCTGTTGACAGTGGAATAACTGGTGGGAAATGTCCACTGAGAGGTTTTCCCTTTCCCTGTCAAGTGGAAGTGCCCGAGAAAGGGCGATGGAATCACCCCAGTGTGGTGAAGGTGCTTGGTGAAGGGTCCCTGTGTGGAACACCAGACAGACTAGGTTGGACTTCTGTGGGTTTGTTGTTCCCTGGGACACCAACAGACAGATAGATCTCTGAGGGTTGGACACATCTCCCCCCTTTCTACACGACAGGCACATTCCACACTCACTGGAATAATCTCTCACCACACCAAAACTCCTGCAGCTCATCCTCGTGGTGATTCAGGCATGTGCAAAGCCAGCCCTCCCCCCTCTGGAGTCTTGTTGGGAAATAATTGCAGGGATTCTCCATCCCAGACAAAGTTCATCAGTGTTGCATCCCCTTCCACTTTTCCAGTTTTCTTCCTCAGCTTCAGGAAAACAAACTGATTCCTGCATGAGTTTTTTTTTATTTTCGTGGGTATTTCGGTCCCCAGCGCAGCAAAGAGTTTCCTGGTCCTGCTTTGACCTGGTGGGATTATTCCTGGAGCAGAAGGACAAACAGCCTGAGGAAGTAACGTGGTGTATTTCCCGTGAGAGTTCCCAGCCTTTTTTTTTTTTTAATAGGAATATTTGCCCAGCCAAAAAAGAAAAGGAAGATTTTATAGCCTTTATTAATAAAAACGGCTGCACTGGAAATAAAAGACAGGACAGCAGCACGTGCCAAATGTGCTTGGCAAGCCCTGAAGCAGTTCCAGGTCTGGTCTAGACAAGACACTTGACTAAATCGAGCAAGGGAAAGTTTAAAGTCTGGAGCTTTTCCTGCTGCAGGTAAAGATTTATTGGGTGTTAAATATCTGCTCAGTTTGGCCCAGAGCCATCCAGGCTTTGACAGGCCAGAGGAAGGAGAGGGTTGGTTCTGCCTCACCCTTTCCTGGCTGGATTTCAGAGTTCCATCCTCTCATTCCAGCCCACTGGAATTTCACAAACCCTTCTCTCCTCAGCTGGTTTTAGATGGTGCAACCTGTGCATTGAGGGGGGGTTTATTCACCAGGTCTAAACATTCCTACTGGGATTTTGTGTCCAGTAGTAAATTGAGTGGGTGGCTTCCTCGAGCTAATTATTTCTGTGGGAATTTTTTGGGCTGCTCGTGGGAGTTTGTTGTTGTTGTTTGTTTATGGTTTTCTGTTTGTTTGGTTTTGTAAAAAATATTATTGGCGATTATTTCCCCCCTTTTTCTGTTTGGTTTATGTTAATTTTTGACACACAAGTTAAAAATCCAGCACTTACATGAGAAGAAAACTGAAATTCTGAAGTAAAACTGCTGGTTTTGTTGGATTAATTACCAGGCTATATATTTTTTTAAAATATATTATATATTATATATTTATATAGATATAAATATAATCTTTTTATATTTTATATATATATATATTCTATTTCTTTCTGCTGTATCTACACCAAAGAACTTTTAGACTCAGGAACCAGGCCAAAGAATCACATTGTGGAGCCTTTTTCTTCCCTTCATAACACTTTTACTACCTGTATTACCCAAGGTGGTTCAAAACCCTGTTTCACTTCCTACTTTTATTCTTTTTTTTTTCCCCATTTATTTATGTATTTAGGGGTCATCTGTCTCCTTGACAGCAAGAAATGGTCTCAGTTGTGACTTGTCACTTGGCATTAAAGCAAATTCCTTCCGCTCCTCTGAGTGCCAGAGGCAGAAACAACAACAAAAAAAATCGGGGAAAATTGTCTGAACGAGCCTCTGGGTCATTGGTAAGAACCTTTCATTAGCCAGGGCCAGCTGGGTGGCAAATAAAGGCAGGAAGGGGCTGGATAAGCGTGTTTTGATGCAGCTTCCCCGGGGATTCCCAGCAGATCCCGTGTTTGCAGCACTCCTGGCAGTTTGGACATCCAGCTGAAATTCCTGCTGTGCAGTGTGGGGGCAGCTGTGCCAGGGGACTGAGCTGGACAAAGAGCTTGGAGGTTGAAACAAGCTGCAAACCCTCAGCTGGGGTTGTCCTCACCCTTACTCAGCTGATCAGTCCTGTGGAACAGAAGGGGAGGCTCCTGCTGTGCCAGGATTTCAATTTGTAAATGAAAAGTTTCTCCTAAGTTGGTTTATTTTTATACACACAGAGCCAGACGTGGCCAGGCTGAATGAGAAATACATTTCATAATTTTATATCAATACATTTCCTAATATAAAACCTGTTTTGCCCAGTTCTGGGTCTTCTGTCCCAAAATGGAGGGGGAATCCAATCATAGAATCATGGAATGGTTTGGGTTGGGAGGGACCTTAAAGAACATCCCATTCCAGCCCTCTCAGGGATGGAAGTGTTCCAACACTTCCAGGGGTGGGACAACCACAACTTCTCAGTCTGAGAGGTCTAAGATGGACCAGGAAATGTTCAAGGCCAGGTTGGATGGAGCTTGGAGCAACCTGACTTTGGACAAGGGATGGAGGGACAGGACAAGTGGGAATGGCTTCAAACTGACAGGGAGTAGGTTTAGATTGGATATTGGGAAGAAATTCTTCCCAGGGAGGGTGGGGAGGCCCTGGCACAGGTTGCCCAGAGAAGCTGTGGCTGCCCCAGGATCCCTGGAAGTGTCCAAGGCCAGGTTGGACAGGGCTTGGGGCAACCTGGGCTGGTGGAAGGTGTCCCTGCCCATGGCAGGGGGTGGGATGAGATGATCTTTAAGGTCCCTTCCCCCACAAACCATTCTGTGATGCTGTGATACTGGCTGGCTCTTTCGGGTTATGGTCACTGAAATCTTCTCATACAGGAGCACAGAGCCTAAATCCCTGTTCCCTGCAGGGACTTGTTCCCTGTAAGTTCTTTTGGGGGAATACCAAGGGGAGGTGGGCAGCAGTGCTTGGAGCAGCCCTGTGCCACTGGGGGCTGACAGAAGCCATTGTTCTCCCTCCCCTCACTGTGGTGTGACCAGAGCTCTGCCTGCTCCTGGCACAGCTGTCCCCAGGAGCCCCCTGCCCCTCCAGCAGCCTGCCAGGCTGGCAGGGGAATGCCAGCCTGTGCGGGGGTTGACAGATGGCTGCGGGGCTGGGATGAGCCCACACTGCTTTGCTTTGCCTCTCTGCTCCTCCTCCCACGTGCAAGGGGATTAACCAGGGTGGTGAGCAGCCTTATCCATTGGCTTCCTGACAGTGCCTTAAATATCGATGAAAACCAGCTTTCTCTCCCCTTCCCCTGGCTCCTGGGGTGGCTGACTCATGGGTGAGGTGTGCCAGGGAGACACACGGCCCTGGCGAGCCGTCAGGCTCTGCAGGGCTCTCTGTCCTTGGCACCTCTGCCCAGACAGCAAACAAGGCCCCATTAACGCCAACTGGGACACGGTTAGTGAAGTGGACAGGTGCCCACTGGGAACTGGGCACAGTCCGAGTCCCTGCAGGCTCACTTTGAGGCTTAACTTCACGATTTCTGGCAAGGAAAGGTAGTTTTGCTGTGACAAATAGGTGGGATGGAGATTCTCAGTGAACCAAGCGCAGCATTTCACTGTGGATTTTGTGTCTTGTTTGCAGTGCAACAAATTAAAGGAAGAAATCGCTAAAATGAGGGAACTTCTGGCTCGTAAAGATTCTGAAACGGGGGAGAACATCAGGCAGGCAGCAACCAGTCTGCAGCAGGCCTCCCTGAAACTCTTTGAAATGGCATACAAGAAGGTAGGTCTGGGGGCACTGCTATGTCAGAGCTCTAGATGGGGAAAGGGGGGTTGGGACCCCAAACTCCAGGTAAGAGCTGGCTTGGGGGGGGAGTTGGAACATCACATTCCAGGTAAGGGCTGGGAGGGAGTTGGGATCCCAGACTCCAGAGAGGATCTGGGCTGGGAGGTGGTGCTGAGCCTCGGTGCAGCTCCCTCTGAGTGACACTTGCTGCAGGGGGCAGCTGTGGAAGGTCAGGGAGAGCTGGAGGCCTGAAGTCATGGCCATGCTGCCACAGGTGTCCTGCATCCAGGCCAGGGCTTCTGTTCCTGGACAGCATTCCAAGGAAAAGTGCTGGGAGCTCCTCAGAAGGAGCATCAAGAAGAGCACAGGGAGGGCTTTCCCCTCAGTGTAGGGGGTGCCTTAGGGAGTGAAGTAATGCCCAGAGCCGCAGTATAAGCTTTTTACATCCCCTGGCAAAGCAGAAATAATGGGAAGATTATTCCCTCCCTCTCAGAGCTCTTGCAGAGGTGAGGTTGGTTCTGTTCTCCAGTGGACAATTGCCCCTTGCACTGAGGGAGGGGCTCTCCGAGCTGGAGCAGCGAGCTGGGGAAGAATGTCCGGAGCAGTTTGTTGTTACTGCAACTAACAAACCAATGTTTTCACAGATGGCCTCTGAACGAGAGGGTTCTGGGAGTTCGGGGGATCAGAAGGAAGAGAAGCAATAAGTCTCTGTCTTGCCTTGACTGGAGTATGACGAAGAGGTCGATTTTCTTGTCGCTTGGGAGAGAAGGGACCTTCCTGAGCAGCAAGGGGCAGAATTCAGACTTACTGTGTTTTTGCAGTATTCTATATATAAAATTCTTTAATGTATAAACTTAGTGATGTGTCTGCTAGATAAATTGTCACTTGATGAAAGTTAATTCATGCCAGACAGAGTTAGGCGTTGGGCCTGGGGCGTTCACCCGAGGCACCTGGGCACTCGCTGATCATTTAATACTTGACACAATGGTGTATGAAATCCGAGATCCCAGTTTGGAAACCATGTCACTAAATTGAGGGTGGAGATGGAAGTCGTGCTGGAACAGGGAGGAGGAGAACTGCATGGACCCTCCTGGTGCATATGAGGACCTGTGAGCAGGTGATGTGGCCTGTGAGCAGTGGGGCAAGGCTGGTGACGTTGGTGGAGACTCTTCAGCCCTGGGCTAGGCTGGTACCCTTGTTCTCAAGGAAAGGGGTACTTCAAACTCAGCTGTAACATTATTTCTTACACAAGAGGCTATGTGGAAGTTAAATACTTTGCTTGTCTGAGCTTTCTGCTCCATCCTGTGTCTGTTCTCTGCTTATGGTAAAACAATTTCCTTGATAATAAAACTGTTACTGGATCCACTCTGGATTTTTTTAAAATAAAAGCAGAAAAGTGTCCAACATGGAGTTCGTGGTATCCTGGCCTTTGATGGAGAACACGAGCCTGTTCCTGCGTGTGAAGGCTCCAGGGGAACAGGCAGCCTTTCTGCAACTTGGGCTTCATTCACAGGAAAAAAGAAGGTCTCTGGTGTCAGGTTGGGGTTGGTTCCTGCTGAGAGTGTCACTTCTGCACTCACGAGATGCCTCAAGTCCTGTGACTGCAGTAACTGGGACTTCACCCTCAGGCACTCTGTGCTTGGTTTAGCCTTAGCAAACAGGCTGTAGGCTCGGAGCAGCAGTTGCCCACTGTGGCCTCCACAGCTCAGTCTTCCAAGGAGGTGCATTCTCCTTGCCACAGAAAGGTACCTGTGTCTCCTTTTTCCCCATCTATTTCTGTCACTGACTGAAAAGGAAACATAGTTTCCAGCTGCTTTGTCCTGACATCTCATGTATTTAGGAGGGAGGAAAGGATTTTTTTTCTGGCTCTAGACAGAAGAGGCGCTATGGGGGAAAGGCTACAACTGCTGGTTCTGTGAGCTTTGTTAAGTTACTGACTGGAAGGGTCCGAGGCTGTGAAGTGAGGAGGAGCTTGCAGCCTTCTGTCCTGGTGAGGAAGGGGCTGGGGCAGCCAGGGGAGGAGGGAAGGGGCAGTGCCCAGCATGGGGTGCCATGGGGGGCAGGCAGCTGTGCAGGGGAGTCTTCACAACACTTGTGCTTTCTTGCTGCAGGTGGACTGAGGAGTTCCAACCCAGCCTGGAGTGCTTTGCGTTCAGCAGGAGCATTGGTGGGCCTGGGGATCCTGGCTCTGCTGTGGCTGATTCCAGGGTGGATGGGGGGTATGGTGCCCACTGCCAGCCCCAGGGGCTTTCACCAGGCTGGCTGTGTGAATGTGGGTCTCCCATAAGTGTACAAGTGACACAAAGGGTGTGGGTCCAGGCCCTGCTCTGCTGGGTTTTTTAAGGGGCAAGTTTGTCACAGTTTACACGGATCACGTGCCTGGGGGCATTCTGGGAAGTTTTGAGGAACAAGTGGCTAAGGATGTGCATGTGCACAGCAAGTGGTGCCCCCAGGAGCCATGTGTGTCATCGGGATGTGCAGCTCTGGGTGTCCTGGCACAGCACCACCCTGCTCTGGGCCTGGGCCTGGCAATGGCAGGAGCACGTGGCCGTGCATCTCCTGAGAATTGTCTTTACAAGGCTTGACTGCAGGTGACTTCTGTCCTCAATTCCCTTCTGCTGCTGCTGCTCCAGTCAAAAGTGATCCCCTGGATAAAACCACAGTCTGAAAAAGAGAAGGAATTCTCTGGCAGAGCGAGGTGGGCGTTCCAGGCGCCGAAAGGAAATGTCCTTAAGTGAAACAGCTTGCAGACCATCCTCGGTGGAAGCTGTTCCTGCTGCCTCCCCCAAAAGCAGCCAGCTGTTCCCAGAGCAGGGCTGGGGCAGCCCAGGACAGGGGGCTGCTCTGGGAGCTGCTCACACGCCATTTCCTCCCTGCTGGGCTCACGGAGCCGTGGACGGATCCTCTGCTGCCTTCAGGGTCCTGAATCATTGATCAGGATTTGCCTTTGCTTCTTCAATGAATTATTTTCCCTGTCACAGTTTAAATACATCTTTCATAGGTGTTCTTTATTTATTAATGTGCTCTTCTTAGCTCCTCCTTTATATGCTAAACTGGGGAAGGAGCAGTGAAATGGGGTGATGTGTGTCATGCTGAGAACCGTTTCTTGCTGGGAAAACCTGCCAGGGAGGCAGGAGGTGCAGCAGTGGGGCTGTACCTCTCAGGAAGGAGTGACTCCTGTCCTGAGCCATCGAGTGCTGCCATCCCACCACTGGGAAGCACTGGCAGCACTGGGACAGGCTGTTGGGGGTTTGTTTTCCACGCAGGCCGATACTTATTTCAGGAAGCTCCAGCAGTGCTGCAGCTCTGGAATAAATTACTGCTCTGGGGGTGGTAGTAATCAAGAAAAATTTAGTAAAACTTTGGGAAAAAGGCAACAGGACCATGTTCCTACCTACCTGTGGTGGGAGCTGGTCAGTGCCAGGCACAGCCCTCGAGCTCTGTCAGCCTCAACCACCATCCGGTGACACAAACAGGACTGAGCAGATCCCAGTTACAGCTCCTGCCTAAGAGGGGAGGGAAGGCTGAGTTTCCAGCCAGGCACAGGAATTTCCCTGTGCCTGCCGTGCCTTCTTTCCCTTTCCTGGGAGCCTTTTCCCCCAGCTCGGGACAGGGTGACCTGTTTGGGGAGTGTGCCTGGTGGGGAGGAGGATCTGCTGTGTTCCTGTGCAGGCACATGCTCGGCTTCCTCGGGGAAGTACTTGCAGCACTGCCCAGGAGGAAAGAGAGAGCAGAGTCCCTGGATGGAGCTGGAAGGGCAGGAGTGCCTGGGAAGCACAGAGTAAGTTGACCTCCTGCTCCTCTGTGCACACTGTCCCTGGCACACTGGACACAAAACTTCCATCTCAGCAGATCAACTCCTAAAGCCACACCTAATCCACTGTCTTCCTGCTCCGAGGAGGATTAGAAAGGGCTGTGTGGGACTAGGTGCAAGTGGAAAAAATACCTCCGAGAGTTGAAATTGGTACTTGCTCAACCCCAGAAGAGAAGCAGGATTTTAAACCCAACCAGGTAGTTCAGAAATTCCCCATGTCCTCCTGGCACAACCCTGATGGTAAAAACCCAGCTTTGGGCTGAGGCCCAGCCCAGCCTCTGCTCGGGGGGCTAAGCTGCCCAGCTGGGCCCAGCTCCTGGCAGGGCTTCAGTGGTGCTTTCCTGGGCTGTGTCCTGTCCTGGGGAGCTGCGAGGCAGCACAGGAGGGAGAGGAGGCTGCAGTGGGCTCGGGCTGTGGCAGCACTTGCTTTCCTGGGAACTCGATTGCCCCATGACATGACAGCACAGGTCAGAGCCCAGGGGCAGGACAGGGATCTGGCTGATGGCAAAGGGCAGAGCTGGCACATGCCAGGGAGGCAGGTTGGGGCTGGGGAGACACCATGGCCTGAGCGCCCCCGGCTCAGCATCCCCAGGACAGCATCACCTCAGAGGGGGGCAGAAGGGAAGCAGCCTCCCTGCTATACTTAATAAAAGGAACAAGGGAATGGCTTCAGTGTGGTTTCATCGCTGTGTTTCCTGCCGGTCCCATCTGGGACTGTCCTGGAGGCAGAATTGGCAGGTGCTCCCTGGCACTCCCAAACCGCCTGCCCGGCATCTTTGGGGCAAAAAAGACAGGTTGTGGGTTTACAAATCTGCACACCGAGGCTTTGGGGTGTTTGGCTGCAGTCCTGGCCCTGTGCTCAGGCAGGAGAGGTGGGTGAGCTCCCCACACTGCCACAAGGGTGGGCTTGGTGGCTCATCACTGCCACGTGCTGCTGACAGCCAGGGGCTGACAGGTCCAGCCACCCCAGTAACAGGGGAAGCCCCAGCCAGGGCACTGCAGGGGCACACGGGGAGCTCTGTCTGATGCTGCCTGGGGTTGCTGTGAGCCCCCTGCCCTCCTGGGCCCAGAGGGGGTTCAGGAGGATGCCCTGGCAGAGCAGGGCTGTGGGGCAGGAGGCTCTCACCCCTCACCAGGCAGCCCAGTGCTTATGTCCCCTGTGCAGGGCAGGGCCGTGGGGCACAGTCCCCCAGCCAGCCACTGCCACCTCCTCGCTGGGCTCCCTGGGCACTCTTCCAGCCTCTCCTGAGCCTCCGGGCCTCGCTGCCCTTCTCTGCACAGTCACCACTGCTTGGTTACTGTGAGGCCTGGAGCACACAGGGGGCTGGCCCAGAGCCCTGTGGGTGCCACGTGTGCCCTCAGACACCCCTGGCAGCAATGGGGCAGCAGGAAGGCGATGCTTCCCAGGAACGGAGAAATGGGAGATAACCCTATGGCTCCATAAACCCTCCCACGTCCCCCCCTCTCCTTTCTCCTGCCTCCTGCCCTGCTTGGCCTCTCCCAGGTGTTGATGTTCACAGGCCAGGAGGGAGCAGGCGTTTCCAGAACGTGGGCTGAGGGCTGTGCTGGGGCAGCAGCTGCTGCAGGGACAGGGCACAGCAGAGGGAGGGAACCCCTGTGAGAGGGAGCCTGCAGCCCCCAGTACAGACCCATCAGGCACTGCTGGGTGGGGTCTGGCCCAGGGGACCTGGAGGGGGCACATGACCCATGCTGTGGCCAGGTGAGCTGGCAGGGGCTGGGGAAGGGGCACGGGGTGGTGTGGGGTGTAGAACAGTTGGCCTGGGGCGACTGAAGTGGCCCAGAGTGTGATCAGGAATAGTCAGTGTGGGTTCACTCAAGGTAAGTCATGCTTGCTCAACCTGATTGTCTTCCAGGATGGAATGATTGCCTGGATGGGTGAGGGGACAGCAGTGGGTATTGCCCACCTCGACTTCAGCAGGGCCTTTGACACTCAGCTCATGTGGGCTGGATGGGCAGTGGCCTGGATTGAGAAGTGGCTGAGTGTCAGATCCCAGTGGGTTGTGATGAGTGGCTGGTTGGGGGTTCAGTGAACCCCAGGGTTCAGTTCTGGATATTGTTTAACTTGTTCATCAGTGACTTGGATAAGGCGGTTGATGCCTCCTCAGCAAGTTTACTGCTGACACAAAGGTGGGAGGATTTGCCTGTGCACCCCTTCAGGAGGGTCTGGACAAGTTGGAGAGATGGGAAGAGAAGAACCCTCTGAAATTCAACAGAGGCAAATGCAGGGTCCTGCATCTGGAGAGGAACAACCCTGGCACCAGCACAGGCTCGGGGGGACCTGCTGGAGAGGAGAAAGGTCTGGGGGTCCTGGGGGACAACCAGCTGTCCCTGCCCAGCCGTGTGTCCTGGGGCCAAGGAGGCCAATGGGATCCTGGGGGCATCGGGAAGAGCACTGGAGCAGGGCAGGGAGGGGATCCTGCCCCTCTGGCCAGCCCTGGGCAGGCACATCTGCAGGGCTGG
>JAYRBT010000028.1:1068921-1080317 GCA_036023395.1 Myiotriccus ornatus | reverse complement strand
CTCTGCTCCAGCTGAACACACCAAGTGCCCTCAGTGTCCTCACACGGCTCCAAATCCAGGCCCTTCCCCATCCTCGTGGCCTCCTTTGGACACTCTCCAATGGCTCAATCTCTTCCTTATACTGTGATGCCCAAAACTGCCCCAGCATTGCAGGTGAGGCCACCCCAGTGCACAGCACTTTCTGTGATTCTGTGGTCCCTCTTAGGCAGTGCAGGAGGACCTTGCAGGGAACACAGGCTCCTTGGATGCTGTAGTACCTGCTTGCAGGGGGAGTGGCAAGACTTTTCCCTTCAGCTTTTTGGGCCTATGTCAGTGGGGATTCAGCTCTGCCCACACTGCCCTCGCTGTGATAACTTGTTAACACTTGCCGTGAGATCTTCTCTGTCTGGGAAAGCTGTTTGTTTTGTGGTACAATTGCCTTAAATTCCTTTATTAACATCGGAGTTTTAATAATAGAACAGAGGGTCCTATACACAAACCTTGATTTTCCAAAGACCTCACTGTCTTGGGAGAGCAAAATGTGCTTGTTCTTGCTTCCTCTTTTTTCCCCAGACAAGTCTCTGCCAGGCTGTAGGAGAAAGTTTGAGCCTACCTGCAGTGGTTTAGGAAAAGTTGGAGCCTGGATCCTCATGTTCTATCCCAGAGATACCTAGTGCTGCTTGTTCCAGGCAGTGATAAATCTGAGCTAATTGCCAGTTCCTGGCAGGGCTGGCACAGCGAGCAGTACCCACAGTGCCAGGCAGCACAGGGGTTCAGCCTTCCCAGAAGGCACTTAACTGCCCCCGTGGTTCTGGCAGCGTGTGGGCTGGTGCCCTGCGTGCTCCTGATTGTTTTCCCCTCCCCAGTGCCATGTGCAGTGGCCCACGTTGTGCTGGGCTGTGTCTGGGGTGCCCTTTCCTGCCGAGCAAACGTCCCCGAGCATCACGTCCTTGGATTGCAATGGCAGCTCTCTGGCTGCTGTGCAGGCACTCCTTAGCCCAGAACAGGGACAGCAACTGTCTGTAGTGCTGCCATCTCCCTGGCTCAGTGCTGTCTGAAAGCATTAGCTTCCAGCTGCTCTGGCAGAGCTTGGCTGGCTGTCCTGAACCAGGGGGAAACCTTAGCAGTGCTGGGAAACTGTGAGTGTGCTGAGCAAGATATAATGTGGAACTGGGTCCATCATTCCTTCAGGAGCACTGGGGTGATCCAGGGAAGAAGCAGCTCATTCCATGCTGGATCCCAAGTGCCAGTGTGAGCACTGCCCTTAGTCTGGATCAAAGACTCGGTTCACCACCGTACCAGGTGTGTCTGGCAGCTCGTGTGGGGCCAGGCTGGGAACATCCCCTGTGCCTCACACTCAGCAGAGCCCATGGGATTTGGCTCTGCTCTCTGGAAAGACCCTTTTGGGCGACCTGAGGATGATTCAGGGGAAATACCTGACTCATTCCCAGGTAAGTGCACTCCTGAACCTGTGGCAGCTCATCTCACAGCTGCCGGGGGGGGGCAGGATGGGATTTGCAGAAGTACCTGTTGTCTTGTTGAGCTGCAAAGACCCAGAGGAGACCTGGAAATTGCCTTACTCTGCAGAATAACCTCGTTTTCTCTGAGCGTTTTTGAACAGCAGCTTTCTTAGAAACTCTGCTGTCTTTTGTCTCACTGGTGAGCTCAGCAGATGCAACCACAGGGTTTTTTTAGACCTTACCATCCTGCAGGGAGGTCACGTAGTGGTACAAGCTTGCTTGGAGAGGGGAAAAATGCCCTTCCATGGTAGGATAACAAGGTGTTAGTGGTATGTGAGGGAGTTCTGCAGCCATCTTGATTCCTGTTGCCCATCTGCTTCAGCTGGCATCGTGCTGGTCTCAACCATTCTGGAATGTTTAGTGACTAGGTCCTGACCTTGTGCTTGTTGGAGGAAAGAGGGAGACAAGCAGGGGGTGCTGCCTGTGCCCTGGATTACCTTGCTGCCTAATGAGCTGCGTGGTTGGGCTGTGCCCTGGGGGCAGTGGCGGCAGCAGCACCAGCAGCACGTGGCAGGGGCTCCCCCCTTGGGTGCCCGGGGACACGGGTGCCAGGCTGGCTGGCTCCGGGTGCTCCAGGCTTCCAGCAGCCTGGGGTGCCACGGTGTGCTCGGGCTGCTGCTGCTCCCATGGCAAGCTGCACACCAGCTATTTCGCTGGATTCTTCAGGAACTGGTTAGAGCCAAAAACAGCTTTGGCTCTGTAGTGGTGAAAGCATGCCAAAGCCAAGAGGTGCTCTTGATGTTGGTAGTGGAAGGTGCTTTTGGATATAAATCCAGGCTGGAGTTTGCTGAAGGGTTAGAGCAAGCACAGTGCTGTTCTGTGTTCAACTAGTTTGAGATTTAAATGAGGGGGAGTGCAGCATCTGAGAGACCTTTTTGGTTTGTTTGTTTGCAGTAATAAATCCCGAGGGCTTGTGAAGGCCACTGTGTCACCTTGGGCCAGGGATGTGACTCTGCTCTGTAGATAAGGTGCTGTGTGTGGTACAAATAACCCCCAGTCTGATCCCAAGGGTGCTCAGTGCTGGGGCAGTGGAACACAGCACGGGGCCAGGACTTTTTACTGAAGGATTGATCTTGGGAGGGCACACCCAGCCTTCCTTCTTGCTCTTCACAAACGTGGGGAGGGGTCTGGAGCACCAGGAGCAGCTGAGGGGTCTCAGCCTGGAGAAAAGGAGGTTCCAGGGGGACCTTCTGGCTCTGCAACTCCCTGACAGGAGATGTAGGTGGCAGGGACTCTTCTCCCAGGCAGCCAGTGACATGACTCTGTCTGCTCTTTCCTGTCTGTCCTCAATTCAGGAAAAATTGTCTGGAATCTCTTCCTAGCAGGAGAGCCAGGGAGCACCCACCTGCCACACTGGGATGCCCTTAGTCGATGCAGGAGGTTGGGTGTGATGTTCTAATCTCTGGAAAGTCTGAGCCTTTCTTCCTTCAGAGGACGAGATAAGAGTGCTACTTCCAGGGAAGTTAGGAAGAGTTGCTTTCATTCTGATCACCCGGCGCCTGCTGGGAATGATGGGCCATTATCTCTCCCCTAAGGCTGGTGCCATTCACTGGGGTAGCCAGCTGCTTTAATTGAGTGGGATCTAGAGTGTTCTTGGCTGGTGTGACCTGGAAGCCTGAGAGCTGTCAGCATGGCTCAAAGCTCCTTCTGGGAATAACGGGCAAGTGTCTCTTTGTGACTTTCTTGATTAGTCTGTATGGGGATCTTGGATATTAAAGCCAATTAGTTGTCTTTAGGGTCAGGGACTTATTTGACCTACCAGCATCTGTTTCAACTTGGCCTGGATTGAAGGTCTTTGGGAGAGGGCTGTACAACTTCTGTAAAGAGGCTAATGAAGTGATGCTTTTTAAAGCACTTCCCTGCTGCCTCTGTAGCCCAAACACTTGAGGCAGGACATTAGTGCATGACAGTCTGGAGCAGCAGCAGGCAGGGGCTGTCTTAGTCTTCTCCTCCCCTAAGAAATGTGAAAGAGCAAAGCCCTGTTTTTTTGATGTCTGAAAAGCACTCTGTTGGTTCTCTGACTCAGAATCCTGAGAAGAGGTTTTGTCACAGAGCTTAGCTGGTTTGCCCTTGAGAGAGGGCTGGAGGATACGATGAGGCATTTGATTTTTGTGCCATTACTCTAATGGGAAGCATGAGGTCTGGGTTAAATTTGAGACGATGCAGAAGCAGCACTTCAGACATCTGGGATACTTCAGTGGCAAATGGGAGGTACCTGCTGGAAGGGATGGGAACTTCCCCAATTTTCCTTCTGTCTTTGAATGGATTTGAACCACGAGGCGGCTTTGGGGATTAAGACCTCTGCAGGATCCATCCCAAAGCCATAGGAAAAACTTAACATCAAACTTACTTATTCTCATGTAATTTAAGCCTTTCCTGTGATTTGTGGGGTCTTATCTCCTGACTCCATGCCTGGGGTTGATGCTTGTGAACCAGCAGTTATGTGCTTAAGCACAGTTCAGTTAAAGCAGCTGCCAGAGCTGGGGGAGCAGGGTGCTAGTGGGGAGATAGAAAAGGCTGACTGAGGCAAAGGGATCCTTCCAGTTTTGTTTTCTGTGTTAATCTGAGGAAAACAGAGTGTTAAAACAGCACTTGGGCTGCCTGGTGCTCCAGCTGTTTGAGAACAAATGGAATGGTCCTTAAAGTATGTGGCTGCATTGTTTTAAATAATCTCTGCTGGGAGCTGCTTCCATGCCTTCAGTTCCCAGCCCTTAGCCTGCACATGTGTTCTTTTTTTTCCTAGAGTTGTATCCCAGGTTTAACAAACAGGTTTTGGGGGACTTGCTTGGCAGTGGCAAACCTGACCACTGGGTTATGGAGTCGAATCCTCTGAAGAGCCTGTTTTGTTCTCTTTTCTCTCCCATTATTGTCCAGCAGAAGGGGAGTTACACCGGTAACAATGAAGAAGCGTCCTTGGGGGGACAGGAGGGACGGGGGACAATGGCATGCATGGAATATTGTGTGGGTACACTTGTTGCTTTGGCTGCTGGCTGCTCACAGCCCCTCTCTTTTCCCTTCTCAGCAATGGTACCAGCATGATATCACTGATCATTCCCCCCAAAGACCAGATCTCGCGAGTGGCGAAAATGTTGGCGGACGAGTTTGGCACTGCCTCCAACATTAAGTCTCGAGTGAATCGCCTTTCAGTACTGGGAGCCATTACATCTGTACAGCAAAGACTGAAACTCTATAACAAAGGTAACTTCTAGCTTGTATGGATGCTGGCACACTTCCCTTTCTTGGAAGCAGCCTTAAGTTCCTGCACTATGCAGTTTTCTGCTAATCAAATCTGTTGGCCTGTGCTGCTGTTTTGCACTGATATTCCAGGTATGTTGCCCTTGGATGGCTACTACAGGGGTGGACTTTGGGACTAGAATAGTGTGGTGGTCCTTGTCTCTAATAAGCAGGCTCATGATTCTGTCCTTAACCGTGCTGACTCTGCTAAACTTGGCCAGATTTAGGAGCCATTTATTCCACAATAGTTCATTTGCATTAAAGTGATTTCGCATCAAGCAGAGACTTCTGTGTGCCTTGTGCACTGTGCAGCTGCCATCATTTGGGAGGGAACAGACCCAGACCATCTAAAATGAGCACTGAAAGAATTCATCATTATTGCCTTTACACTGGCATGTGGCCTCCCTTGGGATGGTCAGTCTGTAAATCAGTGTATGAGGAGTAGCATAGGCATAGGTGCACTAAATGAGTTTGTTTTCCATTGCAGAGCTCTGGGAGGGAATGAGGTGGGGAAAGGGAAAGTTAAAGATTTGGGAACTTTATTTCAACTCTGCCGTAAGTCTCAAGGTCTGGCAGTTAGTTTGTGATGGGTGCAGCTTGCCATGTTTCTTAGTGAACTAAAACCGCATTGTGTCATTTATAGTACCTCCAAATGGTCTGGTTGTTTACTGTGGAACAATTGTGACAGAAGAAGGAAAAGAGAAGAAGGTCAACATTGACTTTGAACCTTTCAAACCAATCAATACGTCGTTGTATTTGTGTGACAACAAATTCCACACAGAGGTAAGAACTCTCCTGTTGCAGCAGCCGAAGTCAGCCTGCTTTGCTGGGCTCCCTGGGCCCACCTGGGTGTGCTGAACCTGTGGAACAGCAGGCTTTTGGGAGCACATCCTCTGGGGAGGGTGTGTGCCTGGCCACAAATGTGTGATGTTTGCTGAAAGGAGTTGAAGCACCGTCCAGCTCCTGCCACACTGATGTCATGGCCCAGCCCATGACTGCTGAGACATAAGCTCCTCTCTGTAACTGGAGGCAGGGAGCTTGCTTCTTAACTGCAGAGGCCCAGAGATCTTATTCCAAGCCAGGCCTTAAAGTACTGCCAAGATAATTATCAGTGTTGCCAGTCTTGATATCAGATGTGTTAACTGAGACCCCTGATGGAGAACTGGCATGTGCCTCATCTGTCTGGGATAAAGTGGGATTATTTTTATCCACCATCTAATTAAGTTAAATGAATGGTTTGAGGCGTATTTAAGGTAATGTGGATTATAGCAGTCAGTTTATTGTCTCTGTTTTGGCCCTGGCAGGTGCAGAGGTTTCAGTGTTTGCAGTACACCATGCCCCCCACTCCATGGTGTTCACCACAGTGAATGTGTGGGCTGAGACTTAATTGCCTGTTGTCAAACCCATGTGACATGGGCTTGACAGGCCCTTCAGTGAGGTAGTTCTGCTTGTTTGCTTGGGTTTTTGGAGATCTAATCCACTGCTGGCTTTCAAAGGGTAGGAGTACAGGAAGGAACAGGTGAGGTACGTCCCTGCTATTCTGTGTCCCCACAAAGGATGAAATCCCGACACTTCTTTGGCCTACCAGGAATGCAAACCTGTGCACAGGTCCAGGTTTAGAGCTCTGCTGAGTCCATGTGTGCACAGGCAAGTGAAAGCAAGAGGTAAATAAGAGAATTCAGGAGAGAGCCAGGGAGGTGTTGGCAGTGGGAAAGGGGCAAGTTTCCTTCTGCCCAGTCAGGAGAGGGATTGAATTTGGTGTCCTCTACTGAGGCTGCTGCCTCAGGGCACTGATTGAATCCAAAACTGCCCAGCAGGCTGTTCCCAGGAGGCAGCTCTGAGTACAGTGGTGCTGGTGTGTGGCATTGCTCAGCCAGATATGGCAGTGACCCGAGAGGACTGTGGTAATTGCTGCTCTGGATGATGTGATTGCTGGCAGGCCCTCCCTCTGTGGGCTGTGTGCTCTCCCCTTTGGAGTATGTGATTATTTCACTTGTGCAGAATCAGATGGAGCTGTAAAAGCCTGCTGTGTGATGTGAGCACTCAGTCCTGGGGTTTGTCCATCTCTTTGGCTGGGGAGCAATACCTTTAACCCAGTGGTTCCCCCAGCGTGTACCCTGAGCTAACAGACAGGGCAGCTGGCTCTGTGCTCCACAGATTTCCTAGGAAAGGGAGGGCATGTGAAGGAGCAGGAAAAGGTGATCTTCACCTTCAGGCTAAAGCTGCAAAGAGGAAACTCAGTCCAGGCTGTGGGAACAGAACAAAAGCAATAGTCTCTTTTTGGTGCTTGATAGGTCAAACAGTGGAATTGCTGACAGAGGGGAAACTGAGGGAACCACTGATCACTGAATGCTGTATTAAAATAAGAGGGAATCAAGAACATCAGAGCTGCAGTCATCTGCTGCCTGGCAAGAGTTATCTGCTAAGAATTGTTCTGGATGTTTTATTGGCTGTGTGAAAGCACAGCACCTCCCCGAGGGGATCAGAGCCCGGTGGGTCCGAGGGGCAGGGCCTGCAGTGACTTACTTTGATGCCTTGGCTGGAACATTCATTCCAGTCACACGATTTGCTTGGCTCTGTCCCAGTTGCAATGTAATATGCCACTTCCTCCTCTCATTCATCCCACTGCTGGGGAATTAATACAGAATATTTATTTTGGCCAGGAGATTTCCATTAAACCTTAGTGCCTGTTTCTTTGAAGCTTGAAAGCTGCAGCTTGGTTTGTGGATTTTGGAAGAGGATGACTGATGGTTTTTATCCTTTCAGTTCAGCCCAGTAATCAGGCAGGCAGGCTGAAGGGCCTGTGCAGTAAACCAGCACCATCACTTTCAGTGTTAAACTGGTGACTTAAAGCAATCCAGAGTTTAACAAGTTCTCCATCCTGCTGATAAGGGTTTGCCAGTCAGAAAGGAGATTCTGGCTATTAGTATTTTGGGGCATGTATAAATGAGAAGGAGTGTGTATTGCCACCTGCTCAGGTGGCCCTTGAGGCAGCAGTTGCTGAGAGATTCCCTTGAAAAAGGAATTTAGGGTGGGGTGCTTGTAGATGTCCCACAACACCAGAAGCAGGGCTGGGCAGGAATTTGGGCAAAAGTAACTCAAACCCCATGACACTGCTGTGCTTCAGTTGTTGGTCAACTTAAATGACCTTATGGGATGAATTCAGCTGCCTCCTTTACAGGGAAGAAAGTGAAAGGATAACTTCATTTTGCAGCAAATGTTATGGCTGTCTTCTCCATAAGCAGTTATGCACAGAACAACTATTGCTGCTGTGACTTGTGTTCTGTGAGGCTGAATCTGCCACAGACACTATAGATTTAATCGTTCTGCCCGTGGGGCTCCAAGTCAGCAGGTGCAGCAGCCCAGTAGTTGTGGTAGAGGCGAGTTGAGAGGCTGTGTCAGTGCTTTGGAGTGCAAAACGGATCTGACAGTCAGCTGAACAAGTTCTGCTTTCCTGACTGGAGTGCTGGGAAAATGACTCTTCCAGCTGTGGCAGTCAGGGAGATGCTGCAGCCTTGTAAGTGTGATCATTTCACTTCTCACTCCCCTGAGCCCATCTCTGGGGCTGTGCTATCACACCTGCCCAGGACCTCAGGGGAGGAACTGGCAAGGCTGTGAAACAGTGATCAAAATGAAACTTGAGTTTCCTTTGTGCTCTTGACAGTGTTGTGTGAGATTGGATTGTTGTATGGAAGGAATCCTTCCCTGTGAGGGTGGGCAGGCCCTGGCACAGGTTGCCCAGAGAAGCTGTGGCTGCCCCTAGATCCCTGGAAGTGTCCAAGGCCAGGTTGGACAGGGCTTGGAACAACCTGGGCTAATGGAAGGTGTCCCTGCCCATGGCAGGGGTGTGGAATGAGATGAGCTTTAAAGTCCCTTCCAACCCAAACCATTCTGTAGTGGTCTGGAATAGTCACAACTCCTCAACCTGCTGCTCTTCCTGTATTGATTTCTAAAACAAATGGCAGTGACCACCTACAGAAGTAAAATTGGTTGAGCTGTGCTGTCTGTGGTGGCCTGTCTGAGCCAGGGTCCCTCACCCACTGTGCTCAGTGACACCTCTGCTCTGTTCCAGGCCCTCACGGCGCTGCTCTCCGACGACAGCAAGTTTGGCTTTATTGTAATAGATGGCAGTGGGGCACTCTTTGGAACCCTGCAAGGAAACACGCGAGAAGTCCTGCACAAATTCACTGTGGATCTTCCAAAGAAGCACGGTAACACACTAGTCTGCCTCTAGACTGTCTGCAGCAGCGTGTCCTGGGGTGGGATGTGGGGGTGGAAGCAGGGAACTTGGCCTGTGGGGGTTTAGCTCTATTCAAGTCTTTGCTTCCTTGGAATCTGACAGCAAAGCCTCTAGTCTGAACCTTCTGTCAGAATTAATGAATCATGGTAATATGCAGCTGATCCTAAAAGTGGCACTTTTTATTTCTGGGTGCATTTGAGCCTTTACTTGGTTTTGGGACAGTTTTAATGAAATGTTAGTAGCACAGGTAGTAATCCCAGTTGGTAGAACCTTTTAAAGGTTGCATCCCATGGTGTTGTGTGCAAACCTCAGTGAAGAGCAGGAAGTTGCTCCCTGCAAGAAGCACAGAAGCCTCGTGGAGCAAGGAAAATTTGAGTTCCACTGTATGATGCTGTGGTGTAGTCAGACAGTGACTGTTAGGTATTCCTGGCCTCCTGTCCTGTGGAAAGTGGGATGGGACAAAAACGGGAACGTGTCCCGCAGTGAGGTTGTGCAGCACAGACTGCAGGGCTCGCTGCATCAGTGCACCAAAGGAGAGGCAGGTACAGGACATGCAGAACGTGCACAGATGTTCAGTTTCTGTAGAGTTGTGAGTCTGTATAGAAAGAAAAGAAAATCACCATGTTTTCCTCTATGGGGTACGTGGAGAAAAATCTCTTGCTGTGAATGAACTCTCTGTTCGCTGCCTGTTCCATGAGTGTCACGGCTTGGCTTGTGGCAAACTGATTTTGAAGGCTGCAGCTGCCCTTGGCTTTGCTTACCCGGTTGGGCCCACGTTCTGCTGACCCTCCTGGAGTGCAGAGGGTGCCCAGGCTGGCTCACCTCTCTCGTGCAGGTCGGGGGGGTCAGTCCGCCCTGCGCTTCGCTCGCCTGCGGATGGAGAAGCGGCACAACTACGTGCGCAAGGTGGCCGAGACGGCCGTGCAGCTCTTCATCTCCGGGGACAAGGTCAACGTGGCTGGGCTCGTCCTGGCTGGCTCGGCTGACTTCAAAACTGAGCTGAGTCAGTCTGACATGTTTGATCAGGTGAGTGCCTTTCCTGAGCAAAGCCCCCCGTCTAAGCTGTTGTAGTAACACGGTGATGTCGGCAGTGCTCTCAGGTGCTTCTCGGGAGGAGTGTAACTTGTGTCTCAAGTGACTGGACCAAGGCTAAAAATGTGATGTATCCAAAGAGCTCTCCCTTTCCTAATCCCTCCTTGCAGGAGATCTCCTTTTCTTTAAACAGTGCCTGTAAGAAGTCTCTCCTCCCTGGTTTGGAAATAGCATTCATGTTCTTTGTCTCCCCAAATCTGAAGGAGAAGCTTTATAGGAATTAAACTCCAATAAACCCAATCTTGTTGCCTGAAAATTGTGGTTCGGTATTGTGCATTCAGAGGTCCCTCTGACTCAGAGCTTGTGCTTGCAAGTGAAGCCCAGCAGATGAATGGAGTGACTCTTGCCAGGCCTGTACTCTTGTAGTGGGATGAAGGAATCTGATGGCCTTGCTCTGGAATAGATTGATTTGTGTATTTATTTGTTCCTGTCTCCTCTTTTCCGTGTTTAGCGGTTGCAATCCAAAGTGCTCAAACTAGTTGACATTTCATATGGAGGAGAAAATGGGTTCAATCAAGCGATTGAGTTGTCAACTGAGGTCCTCTCCAATGTGAAATTCATCCAAGAGAAAAAACTAATAGGTAAGTGCTGCACATGCAGCCTCCTCCTGAGCCAGACACGTGTGACTGAATATGCTGGTCATCTTTCAACCTCCTGGCAGTGCCATGGTGGCTGAGAGAGTGACCTGTGATCGTTTCTGCCACCTGGGCCCCTCAGATACTGGGGGGGTAGCAGGAGGTGGTTTGTTTATTTTTTTCTCCCCATCTTCTTTTGCCTTCTCTGACCTTCCACCAGAGATGGCCTTAGTTCCAGGGCTTCTGGTGACATTTTCTTCTTCTTGCACTGAAATGAAGCTTGTTTCACAGTCTGAGGAGTGCTGGTGACAGTCTCTTTGTTTGTGCCCTGGCTGCAGGACGATACTTCGATGAAATCAGTCAGGACACGGGCAAGTACTGCTTTGGTGTGGAAGATACACTAAAAGCTTTGGAAATGGGAGCAGTAGAGATCCTGATAGTCTATGAAAACCTGGATATAATGAGATATGTCCTGCACTGCCAAGGCACGGAGGGTAGGTGATGCTTTGGGGGACTGGGGCCTTGGGGTTTGACACCTCAACTGTGTCACAGGGACAGAGAGGAGGGCAATCTCTTCAACTACCTGAAGGGAGGTTGTAGCCAGGTGGGGCTTGGTCTCTTCTCCCAGGCAACCAAGAATAGGACAAGGGGACATGGGCTCAAGCTCTGCCAGGGGAGCTTTAGGTTAGATGTTAGGAAGAAATTCTTTACAGAGAGGGTGATCAGGCATTGGAACGGCCTGCCCAGAGAGGTGGT
>JAYRBT010000028.1:1024141-1056088 GCA_036023395.1 Myiotriccus ornatus | reverse complement strand
CAGCGCCGCCGCCGCGATGGAGCCCGACTCGGTCATCGAGGACAAGACCATCGAGCTCATGGTGAGTCACCCCCCCCGCGCCCCGCTCGCCCCGGGCCCCGCGGGTCCCGCCCCGCCGCTGCGAGGGGGCCGAGCCGGGGCCCCGCGCGGCCCCGCCGGGGCTCCCCGCGGCTGAACCACTAACAACATTAACCCCGCCGGGGCCGCGCCGGGCCGGGGGCGCCGCACGGACCCGCCGCGGAGAGCCCCGGGAGGGGTCCGGCCCCGCCGCCCCCGCACCCCGGGCCGGGCCGGAGCTCCCGCCGAGCGGGGCCGGCACTCGCGGAATCGCCTAAGTGTGGATGGGCTGGACTCCTAATTAACGCTCACGCCGCTAGATTCACCGTAGTGGAGAGGCGGTCTGATGGCAGCAGCGGAAAGAGATGTTTTTTTCTTTAATAGGAGGAAATTAGGTCTCTTCAGTCAAACATTAGGGGCCCCTCGTTTTGCTGCCTTCAGGCATGAATTAAATTCAGTTAGGAGCGGGGAGAGAATAATAATCAGTAAATATCTTCTAATTTATTTGTCACGAGCGTAACTGCTTTTTGTGCTGAGCATAATTCGGTCCCACATACAATTTTCCATGCGGTTCTCCCGAACTGAGGGGCAGAATACAAGTAATGTGCTGTTAAGGCACTCTGAAGGTGAGCTGGGTTCAGTGGAGACATTAAATGGGTTTTTTGGCCAAATCCTTGCTAAATTACCTGATCTGGAAAATATGAACTTTTTTTAAGTGTGTCACCTGGCCTCAAAAAGCAGAAATAAAATAGAAAAAAGGGGAAAACTGAAAAAAACTCTGTGTTTCTTTCGTTATTTTTACTGGTTGCTGAGGCCAAGGGCTTAAAAGCTGTTCCTGGGGAGCCTCCTGCCCTGGATCCCTGGGGGTCAGCAGAGCCATTAGTGCCCTGCAGCAGCGAGGGCAAGGCTGGGGCTGCTCTCTGGGGTCCCTCACAGGACCAGGCTCCTCCAGAATAATGCCTGTGAAATTCCCGAGGGGAAAAGTGAGTTCTGGTGGCTTTTTCCCTCCCTGGAGCTGTGGGTCACTGACACCCCTCTGCCGGGGGTTGTGTGAGGTGCTCAAACAACGTTTGGGCCTGCAAGGTTTGGCTCCCTCAACTTTCTTTCTTGTTGTTTTGTAAGTGCTCTCGTGTTTTAGTCTCTCCTGTTTGGGGCCAGGTTGTAGCAGGAGGAAGCAAATGGAACTTTTGCTGGTAATTGTTGTACCCTCCATTTACAGCTGGAGCTGGGAATATGCTGATCCATGCAAATATCTGTGGGGTTAGTAAGAGTTTCATTATGTAGGAGGAGGTTTAAGAAACAAATTTTTCTCTCTTTCACAAGAAATGAATATGTGTAAAAATTTTATTAAGATGAACAGTTTTGTAGTTTCTAGCAGAAAATGGTACTCTGCAAGATGTAGTTGGTAGCTGAATTTCATGTTAACCTTAGCGAGGGCTTGCACAGAAACACTTGTGTTTGAGTGGAAATGTTCCACTAAAATCATTGAAAATCATCCCTAAATGAAGGCGTGGAGGTTTTGCCTTCTTGTGTGGTGTGGAAGGTGAGATTCTCCAGGAGATTTGTTTAAATCCCCAGAGCAGAAGCTGTTTGGGCTGAGTTTCCCATCGGGGATTTCTGTGTGAAATGGGAAGCTGGGTGGGAAACATCCCAAAGCCTGGGGCTTCGGGCTCATCGCAGCCTGGCAGACCGAGGGCAGCGCTGCTCCTTGTGAGGGTGTTCTGGGTTACTAAAAGCAGGATGTTTTATGCCTCTCTGGTGCAGGAGATGCCACTGGTGCTCTCTGGGAGCTCCATTACTTCCCTGCAGTGCCAGGAGGAATCTGTAGTAAGTAGAGGAGCAAATGTGTGATGTGAAAGTTCTGAGGAGCGAACGGAACCGGGTTCTGAGGGGCTGAGAAACAAGAGATGATGTGTCAACACGTTAATTGCTGTTCTAGCCCTCGAGTCTGCCTTCCCCGGATAGATCATTTGCATTTATTTAAAGGAAAATCAGTCATGGAAATAATACTCTTCGATTTTTAAAGCTGGAATCTAAGAGAAGTATTTCAAGGTTTCAGAGTGACCACTTTGCTGCGTGAAGTTTCAGTGAGTGTTCCCAAGTCACTGTATCTCTTAGGACAGCTGAGGGCTTCCCGTGCCTGGTGCCAGTTCTGTATCCTGTCGTCAGTCATGTCCAGGGATGAGCAGTGATTGAGGATGCCATTCCATGGCTTCATTTGCCTGTCCAGCTGAGCTGCTGGTGCCTGCAGAGGTGCTTTGGGGAGGCTCCCAGGTTTCCTGGGGCTGACTGGGGTGTGCAGGGGTTGGGTCTGGCTTAGTCACCTCCGGCCTCAGGACGGGCTCAGGGAAGGGCTGTGTGAGAGCGGCTGGGAAGTGGGGAGTGAGGATGTAATCCAGAACAGATGGGGGGCCAGCCAGAGCGATTGAAAGGGCTCTTTCTTTCCTGAGTTTGGTTTTCTCAGTGAAATTAGATAACTGTGACCTTTCTGCTCTTTTAAAGAACCAACCTTTTTTCTTTCTTGAGGTGAAGTACTAACAGTGCTTTGTGAAATAGGTTTTGTTACCTCCAGAGTCTGAGTTGTGTATAGCATCTGTGGTGTTCAGTCACATCAGCCCTGTGATTTGCCTTTGATACCTGCTAAAAGCCTTGTGTTCTTCATTTTCTCAGGAAGCTTCCCTGCACCATACTTCAGTTTCACCAGCAGCTTTCAAAGCAGGGGGTAATTAGCTGCTTAGTTTATATGAAAGTGGTTGTAAAAGAGTACATAAATATGACAAAGAAGGTTTTTTTAATACAGGTTAAAAAGTTAGGCGTTTATGGGGTAAAGTGTGTCCAGCATAAGATGTCGATAGTACCAGAAAATAAATCTGTTGCTCGCAGGCTCTGGTACCCAGCAGAGCCCTCTGGGCCGTGGCTGCTGTGTGCAAGTTCTCACATCTGTGTTTCACTGTGCCCCTGGTGCCTGTGCTGTTGTCAGACACAGATCCCCGTGCTGGCAGTTCAGATCCAGCCCAGCAGTGCTCGTGGCAGGAGCAGGAAGGGGTTATGGGAGGGCCATGCCTAGCAATGAAAGGGACAAGCAGTTGTTCACGCGGTGTTATCATTTTTATCTTGAAGTTCCATATGTGGAAAACAGTCTTCCTAACACACTGCCTTCAGTGTCTAGAACGGTTCTGGCTCTCATAAAAGCGTCCAGTGTTTAAGTACCTCTGTGTTTAAGTACCTCTGTAAATAATAAATGAAGAACTACAATTGAGTATCTTGCCAGAAATCTTTCCGTTTCTCATGGCATTGATGGGAGCTGAAGGTCTTCAAATCTGAGGGTACCAATTTCAGAAGGATGTTTCACACAGGCCTGCCTTGCCAGCAGCAGCTCCTGCTGTAAATCAGTTCCTTGGGTTACTGCAACTGGAGATGGTTGTGCCCCCAAACTATTTAAAGCTTTACAGTGCAAAATAAATCTCAGCATTCTGTTTGGAAACAGAAATACAGCTGCTGTGGATATCTCAGGAGGGCTATAGTGGTCTGGCTTTTTTCTCCCCTGTCTCAGTCATTGCAAGCCAAGCAGGCAGTTGTATTTGTGAGAATTTTTTTCCACATGTTCTTTTGTAGCAATGGAGATCCAGGCAATGATCATCTTTGGAGCTGAAACAAAGGAGGTGTTCTGGCTGAAATGTCACTGATTCTTAATTGAAGCCTGGGAGTAGATTGAGAGTTGGTAAGGCTTTTGTAAACCTGTGTGTTAACTAGTTGTGCTTTCTTCAGCAGGGTGACGATCTGTTGGCTCTGCAGTTACTGTTTTTCTGATCTTCAGCAGCCAGATGAGCAGAGCTGGGAGCTGCGTGTCGGACATTGAAGCCTGCAGGGGGGATAAAGGCAGTGGCTGGAGCAGACAGCTGAAGAGGTGGAGCTTGGATGAGTGTTAGGAAGGCACAGCCTTAGGATGAGCCTTGGGGGCAGGGGATGTGAGGTCTGTGCTGCTGCCAGGCTCAGTGACAGTCCCGTTTCAGAGAGTGCCTCTGAGAGGAAGGATGCAGAGCTGAAGAGAAGAGATTGCTGGGACTTTGGCAGCCGTGCAGAAAATGGGAAGGAAGAGCTTAAGAACATGAATTAGAGCATGGCAACTGCATTTGGAGCCAGCAGAGTGGGGAGGAAATGAGGGAAGTACACGAAATGTGGAAAGCTGCATCTTTTGGGAAGGGTTAGGAGGCGGAATAGACTGATTGGGGAAATGGGATGGCAGAGGGAAGAAGAAGACTACGAAGATGCAGAAGCATGAGATTTGTGATGAGGGTGGCAGCAGCCATCAGTTTATTCAGATGAAGGAAAGCTGCAGATGTGCCAGTTGTAGGGAAAATTCTGAAAGTAAATTGTTTTTGCTTCTTAATAGAAAAATTACAGTATCTTGAGAGTAAGCCCTGGTGTTTGGCCAAAATCTCACTTTTTCAGTCTCTTTCGAGGTTCGGAGGCTTTTTACCTCACGATGCAGTTCCATTTTGTAACATCAGTGAAGTTTCCAGCTGTGCCCCCCGCGGGCAGGAGAAGTGCAGCAGAGAGAGCTCCGTGGAGCACAAACACGGGCCCAGCTCCTGTGCGAGAGCGGCTGCCGGGGCTGTGCTGCCCGAGCCCTGCCCGGTGCGTGGGGATGCACAGCCCGGTGAGGAGCGGGGTGCGCTCCCTGCAGGCCGGCTGCTGTGTGCACAGCTGCCCTCTCTGCGGCGCTCTCCCGAGGCCGTGTAGCTGTGCCACGGCTGCCACGTGTCTGCTGTGTCACACGGGGCTCACCGTGTCCCTTGGGATACAGGGCTCGGAGTGCTGGGGAAAATTGGGGTCGCTGAGGAGCGTCGGGAACAGCAGCTCAGCGAAACAACCTGCCTTGTTACAGGCTGTACCCTCAGAGAGGCTGGCAATGTGCTTTGAAGGATGGCTGTACCTCTTTGTGTCACCTGTGTTTTCTGAAACACCTTCTCTCGTTGAACCAGCGTACTGTGTGTCTCTGGAGTGGGGGGCTGTTGCTGTGCACTCGGGGGTCTCTGTTGCTTTGGCGTTTCCAGTTCCCTGGCCCTGGGCAGCTCTGGTGCCTGTGCAGCGGCACATGAAGGGAGATTGCTGATGGCCCTACAATGAAATGGATGTTGCAGCAAACGTGCCAGTGTGAGAGGGATGATGTGTGGGAGAGAGTAAGAGGCCGTGGTTATGAGAGGGCTGCTCCGTGACAAGGGGTTTTTTTGTTGCAAGGGAGAAAATAAATTGAAGGGAAATGAGAATATTTACTGAGTTGTTTAAACTAATGCTGATTAGTAACAATCCTTTCCTTCCAGCTTTTTTCTTGGGCGATGTCTTCTTTATACAAGTGCCACTGTTTATGTTGTTACATAATCTGATTTCTTGGTTTGATTTTTATGGCATCATTATCCACAGAAAATCCACTTTTTCTGGAAAATCCCTTCCTTCCCCACTTTATTGATGTATTTCTGAGCTCAGTGGTGTGACATCTGACAGCCTACTCTGCTATCCTGTACCACGTCCACACATTTCCCACTATGAGCAATGCATGACCGAGACCGGATAATGCAAAAGTAACGTAATGCTGTTTGTGTTTTAATAACCCAAAAGCACTGACTCTTTTTGAAAACTTAATTTGCTTCTCATGCAGGCTAAATTAACAACAGGAACGTTTGAAGGCATGTTGTTTCTTCGGTGCTTTCTTAATCCAAGTCCCCGCAGGACTCGCATCCTTGTATTTGCACCCCGGGAAATTAACAGTTTTATTTGGGATCAAAAAGTAGTTCAGCTTCCCAGGCCTGTTTCTCTTGTGAATACAGCTGGAAATTTGTGAGATGTTGGTAGGGACCTACTTGATAGGAATAGGGCCTGATGTGCTTTCTGGGAAAAACAGTGAAAAAAAAAGCTTTTGTGGGTCAGCTTCTTGCTGTGGCAACACTACAACATTTTGGTTGGCTCATTGACTTGGAGGAGAATCACAGCTATATTTATATGTGTATATTCAGTGTACAAGTTGCAGGGCTGCACTCTGAGTTTCATTCTGTTGAGGAGTTTGTGGATGTGGAGTTGTGGTATAGAAGTTGTGACATGTGCACTGTTTGCCTTTTTGAGAGGGGTTGTGGTTGTATTTCAGGGTGGTTTGCAGGATGGGGCTGTGTTCAAATCTTCCAGCCTTTTCAGTGAAGCCAATTTCAAGTTTTCAGAGAAAAATTCCCTACAGCTCTTTGAAAATCTACCCTCAGAATTTGCAAAAACTTAGGAAGCTGAAGCTTGGATTTGATAGAGAATCTCTTGGGGCAGGGAAGGACTGGCCAGGGAAACTTGTTATTCAGGCTGTCTCCATCACACCAGTCCTTCTCCAGACCAAAATCAGACCTGTGCTGTGACACTTGCAAATACTGTTGAGGTTTGCCTTCATGGAGAAATGGCTCTCCTTCCAACACTCTGCTGGCTCTGCAGTGACTTAGCAAATCAGTACATTTATATAATTTTGATAGGTGGCTTCTTGCTGAGCTGTATTGTGCTCTTAAAATTCTGACTCATATGCCTTAACATCTTAGTACTTTTCTTGGCAGGCTTAAAAAATCGTACATTGGACATGGTACTGGGCTTACAGTGCTGCTTTGTCCTTGAATGCTGCCCTGTAATTACGATGGCTTTAGCAGTGGTAGAGAAGCAGGAAATTGGCCCATGATGAAGATGCTCCTTTCTTTACAAAGCTGTGGGCAGTCAGGGGCACTCGTGTCCTCATGGAGCAGTTTCTTGGCACAGCTGGGAACAGTGGCAGTTTCTCCTACCCTTCTGAGTGAGATGTGGAGCACAGTGGTGGAGGCTGAGGAACACTCGGTTCAGCTCCCTGGAGAGGCTGGAGAGCAGGGCAGAGGGTGAGAGATGACCGGGCCACGTTCAGCTGGGGATGTGGCAGCATTTGGTTCTAGAAAACCTTGCTCCTGCTTCTGGCTGCTGGCAGGGGAAGTTTTATAGGCCATGGCCTAGACTTTTTGAAGATGTCTCTGAAAGGCTCACAGTCTGGCCTCTGTAGGATGTGCTTTCTGTGACACGTGTAGTGTGAGTTTTCCGCCGACTCCATCTTCTCTCAGGGGTTACTGTTCCAGCTACTTTAAATGAGTCACCCAAAGTGTACTGCTGACAGTACTGGCTGGGGGCCTTTTATCTCCTTGCTTAGCACGAGGTGACGTTTTCAGTCTCAGGAGTGGCAGACCGTGTCTTGCTCTCTCCTGGTTCTGGGTTGTTTTCCAGAGAAGCAGCTGAAAATATGCTGAATTCAGTGCTGTCGTTCAGGTCTGGAATGTCATAATGGCTCCATCTTTGTGCTGCAGATATGTGAGGCAAGTCAGGTCATTTTGAGTCTGGAAACAGGGAAATAATCACTGCAGTCAGTGCTTTAGAGCTTGTATGTAGCAGATCAGGAGAAGCACATGGGGCTGTTTGCAAAGCTTGCGCACGGCCCTTGGGGCGGCTCCTGGAGCGGCCGTGCGAGGTGTGAGCTGGTGGCTGGAGCTTTAGTATTTGCTTTGTTGTTTGCACTGTAGTTCCTTCTCATCTCCTTTAATCTTTGCAAAGTGAGCTGTAGCCCCAAAACATTTGTTCCTTGGGTGATTCAGGGTAGGGGAAGGAGCAATTTTCTGTCGGTAAATCCGTTTCTCTGTCTTAGATCCACCAATCCGCCGCCCCACTAACGCAGTCGGTGCCGGGCTGGTCAGTGCCTTGTCTCTAACAGCTGTAGCAGTAATTGGGCTTTCATTCAAGAAAGAAGTAGATACACCAGGCTGAAGATGATTGGCTGCTCTCTTTTAACAGACAAGTCTGAGAAGGAAAACCCATTCGAATCCCCTTTCATTCTGGATTGGTGGATCTGAAGCCCAGAAACAAAGTTTCAGGTAAGATGTCACCCTGTACTATATCTTGCTGCTTCTGCTTAGATGAGTTTGTCCGCACAATCAGTCTCTTGCATTAACTGCTTCATGTCCCCAAAGTGTTTGGACACAGGGAGTCAGCAGCTGAGCTTGCAGTCAGAAAGGGCACATCCAGGAGTTACAGGAGGACTGTAGGGAATTGCTGGTCTGCTGTGAAGGACAGGCCTAGGAGCATGAGGTGAACTTCTGTGGAGCTGGAAAGCCGTGTGTGCAGGGGCATGGAGTGAGTGGCTGCCACATCCTGCCCTTGGAAGGGCAGAGCAGCCTTGCCAGGGACTGCATTGAGCTGTTCCGGGGAGTTGAGGGAGCTCACAGGTACCTGCTTGGAGTTCTGATGGTTCATCACAAATGGAGAGAGTTTCTCTCGTTGTTCCTAGTACGAATTCCTGTAGCTTTTCCTGCTGAAATGCCTTTTGAAATTCTGTTGTGGGCAGTGTCCCAAACCCTTTGAGGGATTTCAGTGGGAAGATCTGTCCCCAGCTGGTTTTGGAGTATCTGAGCCAGGTGTAAGGCAAGGGCCTTAGGGAGGAGCCTTGAAGTGATAACGGGTTCATTTCAGAGTAGGGGAGAGCGGTTGTATTTTGAGTCACATTCATCTGGGTCTTTGAGATGACTGGGCTACAAAATGTTATCTTGGAGGTGGGTTTGCAGGGTACTTTTGTGCCTCAGGAAGGAAAAGCTGTGTCTCTGAGTGGGAGGAAAATGAAGTTCTGCCAGTTCAGTGTATCTGGTGCGAACAGGAGAGCTGCACCTCTCCCAGTGCCCAGCTCTAGTGTCAGTTAGTGCTTTGATGAACTTGGCAGCTTATTTCCAAAGTCACTGCAAAGCAATGCACCTCAATTCCTTTGGACAGTAGTAGCAGTAACACCAAGCCACTTGTGTTTCTCTTTGGCAGGGAGCTGCTACAGCAACTGGTAAGGCCTCAGTCTTTAACCTCCTGTACCAGAGACTCTTGTAGGTGCCATTGGTTGTTTTAGCTCTGCGTTTGTTTTGCTGGTGTGGTATTTTGTGCAAAAGTTATATTTGAATTTAATTGATAAATACATGTATAATGAATGATTTGTGCACAGGGTGCTGTTGGTTTTTGGTTTGGTGTTTTGAGCAGTAGAATTTTATTTGGTTAGGGTGGAGAAGTGTTGGGCATGCTGTTTTAGTGTAATTCTCTAAAATAAACCTGGGGGAAATCTTAAGGAAATAGTTATTAACCTTAGTGTGGCACATTTCTTGCAGTTTCATCTGATACCAAATTGAATTTGTCCCATGCACCTATCAGACTCACTTTGGAGTTAAAACTGTAAAATAACATCTTCCTGTGGAATATTTGCTGTTCAGGGTGTGCCTTGTTCTAAAATGAGAAAACGGGGAGGCAGAAGTGAACTTGGCATCTTTTATGATGAAACTTGAAAAGAGGAAATAATTCAAAATACACTGAGGGGGGGGAAAAGAGGAAGCATAAATGTGTGCTCCTGCTGATCAAGATCCCCAGTGCTACGATGTTTAATATTGCTTAACTTTTGGAAACATGAAACAGCCCTACAGAGGCAGCAGTAGAGCAGAGCAGGTTGATGGCTTTGTTCTTGCCCGTGTTTTGAATCTTCAGTTTCAGAAAGTACAGCGTAAGGCAGCTCTCAGAGCTGTGTCAGGATTTCTGTGCAGCCTCTGGTGTACAAACCCTGCCTGTGAATCCAGAGTTCTGTTACGTGAGAGCCTCAGGAGTGTGTGTAGTTGGGGGTTAATACTATTGTTAGTTGTGTTAGACCTCACCCTTAAAAACTTAATTCAGAGAGAGTCTGAGACCACTTTTAACATGTTAGACAAGTTTCAGCCACGTTTTTCTACGTGTTTAACTCACTCCAGGTGTCTCCTGTCTGGGTTGGCAGTGCTGGGTCTCTTTTCCCCAGGTGTTCGTGCTCAGAGCAGGGGTGCTGCTGTCTGGAGGTGTGGGTGAGCCCCCTGTTCCTGCTGCAGGAGAGCTGGGGAAACCCTTGGCTTTTGAAATGGCCTTTTGAATGTAACACAGGCTGTGTTAATGCAGAAGGGAGTGTCACACTTGTGGAGTTTTGGAACTGGGGGAGTTGGGGTGTACATGAAGGAAGCAGGATTAATCTAAATACTGTGTGTTTTGGAAAATTTAGATGATTTCAGTTCGTATTCAAAGTGATTTACACAAATGAATTAGGATTTTCTCCCCAGCCCTTTGTATCTTCCTGAAAATGAGCTGCTGCATCTGAGGAGTCTTATCCTGCTGAATAAATTATAATGGACTAAGATGGTTATTATATTCAAGGAAAGCATTGTCTCTTCTCTCCACTGAACCCATATTCCTTTTGTAGCATTCATTTGGTGTAGCACACGCGTACTTTGGTCTCCAGGAGCAGAGTGGGACAGCGTTATCCATCACCCTCCTGTGAATTCAGTGTCCTATCTAGAGCAACGGTGTGGTAATGAGGAGAATTTCTCTCATCAGTTATTTTCCCTTTGTCTTGCTTTACATTTCCTGATTCCTCACTTAGTGCTTTTCCCCAAATGCAAGAGCTCACGTGCAGATCTTGAATGGCTGTTGGAAGGTTGTTGCATTGAGCCGTTTTTATTGGGAATGGCAAATCATATTGATTTTCCTAATGCCACCATGACTCAGTTACTGGTTTCCTATTTTTTGAGAACAATCTGATAATAAAGGAATAACCAGAAACATTTCACAAGTTAAAATGAGTTTGCCACTCTGTGGCTACTTATTTTTGAGAAAATCACTTTTGCATTTGTAGTTCATCAAAGGACAGAAATGCAAGAGTAAACTATGTCTAAGACAGCTTTCTTGACCTGAAAATATAGTCCTCCTTAAAGTGAAGCAGGTCACCGGACTGCATGTGTAAACTCCATGGAGTTTGGAAATATGTTGTAGGGATGGTGCTCCAACAGCCTTCCAGTTTGGACATTCGGGACGTGCCGTGAGGCTGCGTTTGGCCCTGGGAAAGGCAGTGCTGTGCTGGCACCAACTGCAGCAGAGCTGTACAGAGCATGTGAACAGCCTGCACCTCCAGGGGACAGCTGGGGCTTGGAGTGGCACGGGAGGAGCACAGAGTGCTGCCCTGGGCTGATGGCAGTGTGTCGGTCTGCAGGCTCTGCAGGGCTGCGGGTGGTGGAGCAGCGTGCAGAGCAGGGCCAGGTTGTCACCGGGGCACTGCTCGTGCTCCCTGCATGTCCCACGGAGTATTCACACACACAGCACACTGACATTCCTGCTTTCCACCCCTCCCATCCTCAGAGCACTCCTTCCCATGCCCAGTGATTCACCACTGCTCTGCGTGGCACTGTCTGAATAAATCACTTACAGTAAAAGCACCAGGTAAGATCTGGATGATATCCCAGCCTGCCAACCAGGATGGACTTTCAGCTGGCAACTGTGCCCTGCCGAGTGTAAAATAATACTGAAGGCCTTCAAACACTGTTACTGCTCTATGGTTTTTATGTCTTATGGTGGTTAATGCTGATTTTTGAGAAACTGAGATCTGAGCTTGATATTAAATTTGAGTTGGGAGCAGAAGGCTTTCCCAGGTGTTCAGACCACCCTCAAATCCAAGTGCTTTTCAGAGCACCCCTTTGTGCAGCACTAAATGAGCCCCCAGCCATGGAGAGGGGGTTAAGTAGCAGCAGTTACCCCATAAATTTATCAATATGAATTGTTAATAATTGGAAATGAAGAAGTATCAGTTCTACTGGTCCAGGCCTAAATCAAAGTAGACTAAGCAGTAGATCACCAATGTTGAGTAGCATGTGAGTTTCTTACAGCTAAAAACCTGAAAAAATTCATAATGAAGGTTCAAGGTATTTGGCTGTACCTTTCTTGCCAGTTCAAATATCAATTGATAGCCCCCTGGACATCCAGAGCACAACCCAACCTTGCTGAGGAACTGGTCTGTTGTCACAGGAAAGCTGGGAAAAGCATTTCAGACTTTAGGATTTATAAACTGGAAAGATTTGTTGGGTTCTGATGGTCAGTTTCTGTGTAAGAAAAAAGTTGCTGCAGGAGGAGTGAATTAATATAGTTAGCCATGCTTCCTGGAAAAAAATGGAGTAAATTAGCTCCTTCATTTGTTTTACTGCATTTTCCTTTGGAATTCCAAAATTCCTTGCCAATCGTTTTGTACTCTTATCTGGAAACTGTTTGTAAAAAAACAAGGATATTTTTACCTCAAGACCCGATTTTCCCAAGCTGTAAATTTGGATCCAATAAATTTGGATTCCTTAAATTGTCTTGTATAAATCAAATGAATGCACAACAACTTCCGAGGTCCTAACTTGAATGTTTCCTAAGAGCTGCAGCACAAGGCTGGGCTATGGCAGTGCTGCAACTCTTGATTCTGCCCCTGCAGTGTTGCCATCCCTGGGCAGCAAAGGGGTGCTGGTTCCATCAGGAATACCCACTGTAGTCCAGAGGCATTTCTCGAGCAGTTTAGTGGGCTTTAGAGGATAAACAAGGGATTTTTCTTGTTGAGGGATACAGAAGTGTGATGTGGGACATCACTCTAATATCAGATGCACTGAACCAAATGGTTTCTGGGCATTTTACAGTGCTTTAATAAGGCAGCAGTGCTGTAACCTGGGAGAAGTGCAGAGGGAGTGAAAACTTTGGATAGTTCAGGGCCTGAGAGGGGGTTTTTTGATTCCTTCATCCTAAAATGTTGTTTTGTTGGGTGAACACTGCTTTGTGCTTTGCTATTAATATAAGAAGTTCTTAGCATCTAAGATTTGAAGGCATTGAGGCATGTTCCTTTGTTACTGATACTGCTGAGAATTCCCAGGTTTGAATGCAAATGCAGCATTTGCCTAGGCTGCTTAAATTTGAGATTTAAGGTTGAAACCTAAATCTTGAACTGTAATTCCCAGGTCTTTGAGTATAGAAGTAAATTCAATCATCTGATAATAAAATTAGGGTGTGAATCCTTCCAGGTGTGAGGCTTGGCAAAGGTCAGACTGAGAGTTCCTCTGCTCTTGCCCCTGAGCTCAGAGCCCCTCTGTGCCCTGCAGACAGGGCTTCAGGTGATCCCACAGCTCTCCAAACTTCCCTGAATCCAGCTGCAGCTCCCTGGGATCCTGAGGAAAGGCAAGTGAGAGTGAAGGCACGAGTTCAGGCTCCTGCTGGGCAAGGTTGAGTCTGTAGTAACTATTAAACTTTTATTCCTGACAGTCCCTACGCAAGCAGGTCAAGCAATAACATGTCGGTGAACACACAAATATTTGCACGTTCCTGTTTGGTGTGAAGTGGGAGGCAATATTTAATTTGTAGTGTTGTGCAATATGGTTTTATAAATCCTTTCAGTCGGGGTTTCGTAATCCTGTGAAAAGGCTTTTGTGGGGCTTAAACTTGGCGTGGAAACGACCTGGGTGTCTCATGGACTGTGAATTAAAGTTACAGAAATGCTCTCAAGTGACCCATCTTGCTCCTAAGTATTTAAAATTCAGCTTATTTAGGTAAAGTAGGTCATAAAAGAAGAAGCAGTCTAACAACCTAAACTAGTGAAAAATAATAAAACCATTTATCTTATAATTTATGGTCACCTACAGGTGTAGATTCATTCAAACATTATACTTGGCTTTGAGCACCTGATCTGAACATCTTAGGAGACAAATCTGCTGGTTTTTTTGATCAATGATTTTTATTAAGTCATGTGAGCAGAATGAAATTTCTTTTACCACACCTATATGTTTAAATATGCAACATTTTCTTTGGGCTTTAATAAATACCTGCAGTGATACCCCGAATTTTGATGGATCAGTGTTGCAGAAACACCATAGAGGTATTTATTATGCCAAATAAGATTAAATAGTGAAACAGACTGGAAAGGAAGTTTCTTGAATTATACACTCTGGTTTTGAAGCAACAAACAAATAAAAGGTCTGTATATTCAGTATCAGTGGATTTGAACACCCCATCTCTTTAAAAATATGAAAACCTTTTTTTGGGTGTCTTGCTGAAATGAAGGTGGTTTCCCTGTTGTCACTGGTTGACGTAGAACAGCTCTGAGAACTAAATTTCGAGATTTTGTGTGAGGACATGTCCAAGGAAATTACTGCGGAGTAATTACAGATACACTGGGTTAATTACTCTATGGCTAAATGCGAAATCACATTTCTCTAAACTCTAAATGAGAAACTTTTAATAATAGAAAACTGTGATTTATTTTGCTACTGAGGAAAGAACAATACAATACAGCATAAATATGTGTATTTTTCCCCTGTACCTGTACCCTGTGTATGTACCCACTCTCCCCATGCCAAGTGCAGAGCACAGGATATCCCTGTGGAGTCATCACCTTCCTGTTGCATAAGAGGAGAGAGAATTCCACTGTGTTTTGATGCTGGTAGTGGCCTGTTCTTGCTTTAATTTCTCTCCTTAGCATGGAGATGAAAATATTACACTTTGTTTTGTTTTATTCATAAGACGTGAAATAAAAGCAATTAGTTTTTAACCCCCTCAGGTGCTCTGAGCTCTTTCCCCCTCCTCACTCCTGGCACAAACTGCTGTCACCTCCAGTTATTCCACTGTCAGCTGTGACCTGTGTGGGGTTTGTCTTTTAAAGATCTGCTCTTTGTAATAACTAAATATAACTAACTAAATAGAAAATAACTAAACTCTTCGTTATAACTAAATTGGAAGCCAGTGTGAAAATACTGGAAGCTCAGCCTGTGCCAAGGGCTTGAGCTGGGTCTGTGCTTGATGCTGAGGAGTTGAAGCCTTTCCCCCAACTTTATCTGGTGTATGAGCTGCTCTGTCCTTAAAAGGAGCTGTGAAATAATACCCTGGAGCTGTAAAAGGTTTGGGGAATCTCTGCAGAACAGAAAAATCTCTGCAGCTTCAGAAAAAAAAACAGAAAGGATTTCCAAACTTTTCCTAACTCCTCGTGATAGTTCAGCTGGGGTGGTGGTGTGAGTAATAACTGAAGTCAGGGTGTAATTTGGCTTTAGGATATCTTCAACTGAGAATTCCAGAGTTTTCCCCCAGTTTCTCAGGATACTATGCATCTTGACTAAGCAGAACTTGGTCTTGTAGTTTGAACATAGAGGTTGTTCCTGTCTAAAAAATACCCCAGTTTTTTGGTTGTCAGTGTCCCAGTACAGAGGCTGGAACCTCAGACACTGATGTCGGTTTTGCTGTTGGAATAAAGCACCACAAATAGTTTGGGAAAGCTGAGACAGTGGGGAGAGCCAAACCTTAAATCCCAAAGCTCCTCCACTTCCACTCAAGATTTGCCACCCTAATGGGAACCTCCTGCCCTTGTGTCTGGGGGGGATCTGTGAGGGGAACACCTGGTGCTGTTCCCTTTTTGGGGTGCACTCTGGGAGTTGTGTACAAACTGAATCCTTTAAAAATCCAGAGAGAGCAAAATAACGCAGCAGCAACACCATATTAAGATAGAGAACAACACGTGTTTTTATGAAATAACAGTAAAGAGCCAAAAAAACAGGGGATTTTTTACACATGATGATGTTTGTGGTTCTCTTATCCAGTTGCTGCATTCCCTGCAAAGAGCATTTAGCAGTGGGTGTATAGCTTTGATCCAGAGATATTAATCTGGGTTAAGCAACAAAGATGCTCAGTAACCTGAAAAAGCAGCTGAAGTTGCTGTTGCTGAAGGACAGATCCCCAGTGGCTGCACTGAGTGTCCCAGAGCTTCACTGTGCTGAGTGAGGCCCCAGGGCCTCTGTCAGCACAGTGGGGGACCCCGACTGGAACAGCTCCCCGCCTGCTGGGCCCGAGTTCGAACGTCCAGCTGGGCACTCAACCCGGCAGGTTCCACGAGGCACACGAGCTCAGGACAGGGGGATGACTCGATGCTGCACAGGATCTTCAGTGCTTATTTTACCCTTGGCCGCCAGCCTGGTGACTGATGTAGAGTAACATAGATAAGTACCCACGTTAACTTACTAATGAGTTGCCTGCCTTGAGTGATTTGTTGTGGCATCTAACTGCTTCTTCTCTTCCTTCCTTTTTGTCACCCTGCAGTGTTCTGTGCCAAGGTCTTTGTGGCTAGGCTGCTCCAACCTGGTAGAGAGCATGTGCGCACTGAGATGCCTGCAGAGCATGCCCAGTGTCAGATGTCTCCAGGTGCCTTTCTTCTTTCTTGTTGTAAATGTTATGCCTTATGCTTTGAACTTGTGTTAAACTCGCAGGACTCTGTTTAATCCAATTGTTAAGTCTGCTAAATGTTTGTTGTGCATCCTTTTCTGAAAACTTCTACTTAACTGCATTGGAGGAGTGACTCTTAAAGGGCTTTCTGTGCAGGAGGTGCTGGGGGGTGGTGAGGTTGTGTTTGATTGCCTGTTTACTGAAGTTGTGATATAAGTAGCTCATAGTTCTGCATGTTGCCTGCTACGTTTTGCTTTCTCGTTTAATTTAAAAAAATAACATAATGAGCTTTGCCTTTTCTCTTAAATTGCAATGAACTGACTAGCCTGTGATATTTGTGTGATTTCCTTTAGAAAGGATAAGCTTTTTATTTGCCACTCATTGCGGGCCTGGGTGCAGCCTGACACTGCTCTGTGCACGTGTCTGCAGAGCAGTGAGCAGGGAGCCCTGGGGTTGCCCTGTTAACTTAGTGCTGGAACCTGGGAGAAGTGAAGGGATGGGGGATTATTCTGCATAGAAAACCACTAAACCCTAAGTTCTCAGTTGTTTTTTTCTAGTGAGCTGTTGGAGCTGAGCCTGCATTAATTTATAGATGGGGAATTGCTGCTGTTTCTTCACTCGTTTGGGAGGGATTGTAAATGATAAAAAGGAAGCTTTTGGTACCAGTTAATGATTTTGAAGTCCCGGGGGATTTACCTGGGAAAAAAAATGCCCAATGTGTGTAGTAACTTCCTCAGGTGTTTCTGAATGTCACATTTTTTAGCAGAGCACAGTCATTATTTAACATTTGTATATTTTATAACGTAATAACATTGTTCAGTGGTTCAGTCTTTCATGTGTACAAAGTGAGTACTTAAATTGCTTTTGTGAATGAAAACAAACAATTGAGTTTTGTTTGTCACTCCATTTGAGTTCAGCCGCAGTCTTACCTTAGACAGCAACCAGTTATTTGAAAACCTCTCCTCCCACCTGCAAAATGTGGACACTTGAGTTCCAGCAAATTTCAGTTTCAGAATTAGAAATTCCTTCAAAATTTCTGTTAAAATAGAAATGTTTTTTGTTTGAATGCTTTGTATTTCCCATTTTGAAATAGTATTCAAAGCAAGGAAAAAAAACCCCAAGATAAGGATAATTCAAATTTATAGAAATTAACTCTGTCTCATGGCCAAATAATGGTTATAGAAGGTGTCTATAGTTGTGCCAGGGCGAAGTCACTGAGGTTTGGTGTCTGTCTTGGAAATATTTACAAGCTTATTCTAATGCAAAATCTTCCTGCTCCCTTTTCCTGATCCTCAGCATTGACCCCCTCCCTGGAAAAGTAAAATAAAACTTTGTTTCAGTGGGAATTCTGAATTTCCTTTTCTCCCTGGATCTTCTCTGTCAGTGGCCAGAGGGTGCCTGGGAATGTTTTAGCAAGTGGTCATGGTTGGTTTTAAGCTGGATAGTGGTGTTGGCAGTGGGATGTTGATAGTGGGATGGCCAGGGGTGGTTTCCAGGCTGGTTCCTGAGCCCTGCTGAGGGTGGGAGCTGCTGCCACCCTGCACTCTCTTGCTTAATTTGGTACCTCCTCCCTACCCGGCTTTGGAAGTTGTGACTTCAGCCTAATTGTGTTTAGCGCTTTGAGAACTGTTTCAGGACTTCTTAGTCCTGAGTCTGAGAACTTTGACTGTCCCCAGTTCCTTACAAATCAACTCCACTGGGTACGTAAACTGTAAATTAAACAGGGGAAAGCTCTGCTCAGGCTGGGAGTTGATTAATTGTTGTAGAATATGTTGCATTACAAACTTCCGTTGATAATATTGATTACAGGATAAAATACAGTCCAGTTTGTTCGTGAACGTGCTGCTTTATACACAAGGTTTTTGGAAACCTGTTATCACACAGATGTGGTGCCATATAATTAAAACCCAGAGCTAAGGCAGCTGTTTTGTCAGAATGTGTCACTTGGAAAGACTTCTCAAACCTGTCTTGTTTTCAGGAATCGTTACAGATCTGTCACGCTGAAGTGCCAGTTCATTTGTGTAAGGCTTTCCTGTTCCGTGTGCCTGTGGGAATTGCACAATCCCAGAACATTTTTAGCCATATAATAGCAGCAGTTAGCTGGGTTAAGGAATTTCAGTGATAAAGTGCATCACTGCAAGGGCAACCACGGTGTTGAGGCAGGTGGGGTTGCTCTGAAGCTGTGGGAGCTCAGTGTGTGCAAAGAAACAACTGTGTGTGTCCAGCCTGTTGCACTTGGGAGTGACTGAGGAGGATCTCACTGGCATTTTGTTGTGTACAGTGTGCTCTGGGGTTTGAGTCAAGTGGCTGAGGGCACTTGGCTTGTTCAGCTGGAGAGGAGGAGGCTGAGGACAGCCCCCAGGGAATGGCTGGAGCTGTGTCAGGGCAGGCTCAGGTTGGATCTCAGCACAAGGTTCTTCCCCCAGAGGGTGGTTGGCACTGAACAGGCTCCCCAGGGCAGTGGGCACAGCCCCAAGGCTGCCAGAGCTGCAGGAGGCTTTGGATGATCCTCTGGGGCACATCCTGGAGCTGGGCCTGTGCAGGGCCAGGGGTTGGACTGGATGATCCTTGTGGGTCCCTTCCAACTTGGGATATTCCATGAGTCTATGAAGTACTCCTCCAAAATGAAGGCTTTTTTCTTTTTTTTTTTATCATCTAATTTATTTTGTAGAGCTGCAACCAGAAGAGGTTTTGAATCTCTTGGAACAGTCTGTGGAGAATTTTTTTTTTAAAGTTCTCCTTTTGGGTGTGTGACCTGGTGGCTGAAGGGGAACTTGAAAGTGAAAGTGGCACCAGCTGCTTTTCCCCAGTTTTTGTTTTTGGCACCATGGCTTGCTCTTCGTTGTTTCCTGAACCCTAAACCCACATATATATCAGGTGGGGCATCGATAGGGCTTGGTTCTGTAGCACACATTCATTTAGAGTAATGATGATTAATAGCAAGTGCAAGGAGGGAGATAGAGAAGCTCTTGGGTGATTCACAGACCTTATCTGGGAGATGTATCTGTTATCTGTGTGGTGTATGTGTGGAGTAATTAGTGCACAGGCCAGAAAGAGGCAAGAACAGTCTTAAAACTGGAGCCTTGTAGAATCTCTTCAGGAAGCTTTTGTTCAGTCTTGCTGCTTTTTCAACCGTTTAGGCTCCAGGAGTCCTTTGGAACCCGCGTAAAAGGAGAAGGCAGAGATCAGGTTTGCTCTCCATGGTGTTGTTAATCGTGAAACCTAACGAGGCTCTTCTAAAATCAGGCTGTAACACTGAGCAAACACCTCTGATGCCCATGGATTGGAGGTGGTGTTCATTTGTCCACAGATAGTCTTTGAGTTCAGTGCTTTTTTCTCATGCAAATACCTTCATAATTCCTGCAGTTTACTGGAAAATTATTTACTTTCTGCATTCTGTGAGCTATTAGTGAATGGAGAGGAGAGACAGATAATTTATTAAAAAGTATTTATTCCCATTTGTGGTACTTGGAGTTTGCTCTGATCTGTGCTGACTTGCAATGTAATTGGTATTATTTGGAAATAAAGTCCTTGGTCCCTATCACTTGTTACTGTTGCATCCAGAAGCATATATTAAATGTCAGTTCCTAATACTTGAAACTGTTATAGATTCCCAGGCCTTATTTTTAACTCCTTAATTATCTTCAATAATGCTGTTGTACCAAGGAGCTCTCCATCCTGAACGCACATGGATTCCAGTAGCTCCTGTTTTCATCTGCTCCAACGTGGATTTGACTGCAGAATCAAAACCATACTGGTCTCTTGTTTAGGTCTTTAGAGGAACTGGTTCTGTTACCAGTTGTGTAATGCAGCCCTGTGGGTACAGCACCTTCCATGGCTTCAATCTGGTGGAGCATTGCAGGGTTTTAAGCATATTTGTCACACTGATTTGGGAATAGCTCTGAGAGCTCTGTCAGGCATCATCCAGGGCTCTGGGCTCTGTAAGCAAACATCTACAGTGTGAACTGGAGACTAATCACTCAGCAGCAGGAGATAAGAGCCCAGACATCACTTTGAATTATTGCAGAGTGTAGGATGTGACGAAATAGTCCTTGGGAAATGAATTATTAGATAGATGTAATGAACTTAACCTACTAACCAAGTATTGCCCCACCAGCTTTCTTCCCTGTTTCAGTTACACTTTTCCTTCACTTTTTAAGAAAAAGATCATTTTATCTCTCTTCTAAAACTCTGCTTAGGTTTTTTCATGCTTATTTAGACCCTCACAGGTTCTTTGGGGTTTTTAGAAAAGGTTCTTTTCTACACCTTTCTTTCCATTTATTGTTCTTAAAATTCTCAGCTTAATTGCTCTTGCCCTCCACACTCTCACAGGGAGGAATTTCTTCCCAATACTTAACATGAATTTCACTTCTTTCGGTTTAAAAACAGAAACTTCCAGAAGGAAGCTTATCTTTCTATTTATTGATGATACACTTTAGGATTAACTTGCTTAAGCTTCTGTTTGTTGTTCTTTACTAATCTGGAGCTTCTCTTGGTTGGTGTTTCTGTTCCGATACCAGAAGGAAATACAACAACAGAAATCGGAGTTGGAAAAGTTTGTACTTGAAAGCCAAGAGTTTAACATCATAACTTCATCATCCTTTTTTCAGTGTGCAAATTCAGGCACAGACATGATACAGTGTTCTTAAAATGCCAGCAAGTGCAGGACATGCATTTCTGCTCAAGCCTTTTCCTCTGGAGCGTGAAATCCCAGATGGGAGATGAGGCCTGGCCTGTCACTCTGGAGCCTGCATCGTTTTGGAAATGTTCTTCTCTGCAGCTGTTAAAATGAGTTGTCAGAACCAGGCAACTGTTTTGCTGCCTCTGTTAGGTTGGAAGGAATTTACAAATACCTCTTTGACATGTTTTCTGGTATTTTGCCTCAAAACAGTGGGACCGTTACTATTTCTTTTTGGAAACAGTCCAACAGATCCATTAAAAAGAAATACATATTTGATTCCTTTTCTTTAAAGGAACAGAGTGTTCTCTCCAATATCTGAACTATCTGTGTTTGTCCCTTTATTTGTGTCTTTTCTTTCAGAGCCACAAAGCTTTCAGCCCAGCAGTGCAGAAGCAATTAAAGCTCTGCCCGTGGTCAGCCTGCTGCTGGTTGGGGCAGGGGCATGGCCTGGTATCCCCACTCCTTAAAGCTGAGGTAAAAATGGCCAGCTTTCCCTCTGGTGACCAGCAGCAGTGCTTCCCAGTGTTGCTGGCTCTTGTGGCTGGAGTCTGCTCTCAGTTAAAGTTGACAGTACTTTGGGATTTGTTTTCAGCAGTTTCTTGTAACATCTTTTTTTTTTTTTTTTTTTCATTTTTTTTTGAGTTCTTTGTGTGGGTGTTACAGACTTTGAGGGCTGATGTGACAGTCCAGTTTGGTGGTGGTTGCACTCACTGCAAGTATTTTGCCAAGGGTAACATTGCATTTTATTCCCCCTTGAGCTCCTGTGCTTGACCATCCTGGTTGTCTCCCCCAGGTCTGTACCCAGCATTTCCTGGGGAGTGCCCTAACTGGGCTGGGCACTGGGGTGGGTCTCAGAGCCAGGCACAGCTCTGCTGCAGCCCCCTCAGGGGACAGCAGCTCGTGGGGCTCTGCTGCTGTGGCCATGGCTTGGTGCTGGCTCTGGACACCGGCTGGATCGGGAGATGAGCAGTGCAGGGATTGCTTTTGCCAAGTGGGATTGGTTATCTGAAAGAAGGGTTGTGATAAGCACTTCTCAGTCATCCTTTGTGTGTCTGAGTGCTCTCAGCTTTATAACTTCAATTATTAACTCAGCCTGTTCATTCTTAGGGCAGGAAGAGAGACCTGCTCTTTAGTGGGTGTTTTCCTGGTGTTTCTTTTGATGTAGAAGTGAGTGGTTACTCACTGGATTGAACTGCAGCCCGTGAGCAAGGACTGAACCAGGGCTCTGCTCAGTGCTTTCCTCAGCTGAGGAGGTGTGTCCCTGCTGTCCAAAGCCCAGCAGATAGAGTACCTGTCTGTGAGTTTTGGTTCCTGATTTTCCTCAAACGTGATGTACACCAGTCCCTCGGCCTCTGCCACACGAGTCCAGCTGCATTCCCCGTGGTCTGTGGCCAGCACGTGGTGAGAGAGCAGCCTGTGGAACCCCGTGACAGGTTGGGGTCACCTGTGGTGGCCTCCCCAGCATGGGACTGTTTGAGAGCTGCCAACCCCTGACCTTTCTGCTGCTGGGGAAAGGGCTTGGCTGGTACAAACCACTTCATACACACAAGTGCTTTTTTGGGGCTTGCTTGTTCTCAGTGGTTTTTAGAGAGCACTGAAGATCATACACCTCATCCCTGAGCTGCACATGGGCTTGACCAGAGGAGTGACCCCTCTCAGGAGGCCTGCTCTCTTTTTAAAGAGCTTTTCAAGTCATTTCAGCCGTGCTCTTGGCTGCTGGGCAGTTCTCTCATCTATATCTTTTCCTCAGAAGTTGCAGCTAATCAAAAGTTAGTAATTTACTTAGTCACCAGTCCTGATGATCGAGATTAGGAGGAAGTGGTGATATGACTCCCTCCTGAGACACGTCACTGAGTTTCTGCAGAAGGGACTTCTGAGCACAGAAAACGTGGCGTGAGCTCAGAGACCTGGTCCTTATTCCTCTGGGGGACCTGCTAGCCTGCCTTTTGCTGGTGTTTCTCTTGTTCCACAGAGATCTCAATCTATCGTCTCTCAGACTGGGAGGATGTGTCCCTGTGGAGACAAATACTTTCTGATGGACTCATGTAACCCCACGAGGTAATAGACCTTGTCTCAGCAAATCCACAGCCTGCTGCTCAGAGCTGCAACACGGAGTGTAATTTTGACATAAATTGTGTCCCTTAAAGCTTGACACAGTCCCACTAAGCTTGAGAGATTTCACAAGGAGTGGGCAGGAGCTGTTATTGCTGGTGCCTCTTAGGAAGCATCAGCAGCAGGCTGTGTGTGAGTGCAGGGCTGTTGTCAGCCACAGCCTCATGTTCGTGCTTTCTCAGCCTCCTTTGGAAAAGAGGATTTTTTTTTTTGCTCTCTGATCCTGTTACGGTGGAAAGCAATGTGCTAGGAAGTGTGCCTGCCTCCAAGAGTGCCCTGCTCCTGCTGGAAGGGGAGGAGGGAAATCCGGAGAGAGGAGATGCCAGGCAGTGTGTTCTGGGGGTGTGTGACATTCTCCTCTCCCTTGCAGGGCTTTGGTCTCTCTTCCACAGAAGAATTTTCAAGGAAACAGAAACATGTAATTGTATATTCACAGCTCAGGTTAAAATGACATCTGGGCAGTGTTTTGCTGGGCTCCTCCTGGGACACAGCCCTGCAGGAGGGGCTGTCCCTGGCCTGGGGGGAACTCAGCAGCTGGTGATGTCAGCCTTAGTAATGGTTTGCTGCTACTAATGGTCCCACTGGCAGTGAAAACATTCCCCTGCCCTGTGCGGGCTCCTGGGGCTTTAGCAGGTTGGCCGTTCCCAGGTGTCCCTGGGCCTCCATCACTGCCATGCTGCGGGTTGGTTTGCAGGCCCTCAAGGCTGTGGCATAGAAGAGTCTTCTCGTGGGTGGTTTGGTTCTTGTGATGCTTTGAAGTGGTGAGAGAATCCCCAAATGAGAGGAGGCCTCAGAGTGCAGGGCAGGACAGGTGGCTCCAAGCACAGCAGGGGGATTGAGCAAACATCCCCAATGTCCAGGCTGGGGGAAGTGGCCCAGAGAAAGAAGGAACTGTCACCACAGCTCTTTGCTACTTTTGCATAATATTGGCAAAAGAGTCACGTTTGCAAAGCCCCCCTGGGGAAGGGCATTACTTGGTGGTGCAGAATGTTCTCCCAGTGCTTCCAAGTGGATTTTAGAGATACTTGGGAAGTTTGAGTTGACTTTGTTGCCGTAGAGAAATAATATAGGCTGTCTCCATCCCAGCCTTTTCACTTTGTAAGCATGGAGATCTGTTTGGTGCCGTTGCACTGCTGGGATCAGGAACTCTCAGCTGCTGAAGATCAACTCTGCCTTTTTAATTCTTACATGGTTTTTGCATTCCTCAAGTTCCCATGTGTTTTTTGATGCAATTATTAAGCCAGGCTTTAGGGATGATCCAAACTATGCTTCTAATCTGTGTTTTTCTGCATCTTTTTAGTATTATTTTTTAATAAATACACTGCTAAATATTTGCTATAAGGTGTGCAAATGCAAACATATTGGCATGTCTTTCATGCTGACTGATGAATGATGAATATCATTGTGTTAAACGGATTAAGGCTATTAGAGTCTAAATTTGATGGAAAATACAGAAAAATGTGATTTATAAAAAAAGAAAAAGATGAATGAATGAGAGTGGACTGTAAAGTTCTCTCAGAGTTCCTCAGTAGCTGATGATTAAATGTCCTACTTGAAAAATGAATTAAACAAGGATCAGGTGAAGTTATCCCTAAAGTTTTATTCATGATGGCAGAATCTGAATGCACACTTGAGCTCTAAAAAACTGTAATAACTTTTGTCTGCTTTTGAAGATTCTTGAATTAGAGAATTTATTAAAGGCATATAATACTGAAAAAATATTTGCTGTACTGTTGCAGGAACTCACCTGCAGTCCTGCACACTTAAGCCTGGGTTGTTAAAGCAAATAGAGTCTAAAAGTCTCAAGCCCTGAGACCTGGGGCAAGTGTTCCTCCTGTTGTCAAAGCCTGTCTGTGGAGTCTGCCCCTGATGGCTTTTTGTGTTCATCAGCTGGATCTTGAGGCTGTAGAGGGAGAAGTGGTGCTGACCGTGCAGGTCAGGAGCATTTACCATCCATTATATAAACCAGGGGAAATCTCAATTATGCAATTGCACATGCCTTTGAATACCCAGATAAAATCAGCACTCGAGTGCAGAGTGTCTGGCTCACCCCAGGCAAGGCTGAGTGGGGGTTGGAAAAAAGGATTTGGGCATTTTTTTATTCCATTTTGTATTACTAAAGGGTTTGTTCTTTGGCTGGTCAGTCTGCAGCCCTTATGGAGATAAAGTTCCCTGCAGGTTTCGGGTTGCTTGGATGTCAGCAGTTCCAAAAACACACTGAAATTGTGTATAAACAAAAGCTTGTGTTTCAGACAATTAGTGAGTGATTAGAATTTCCTGAATAATTATGAAGGATTGATCCAGTTTCCTGAGTTGCCAAATCTGGAATACGCTGCCATACATCTTTGGAGGAAAAAACTGAACTGGGCATAGGATTCTTCCTTGGAGTAGCTCACTGGTTCTAGGCTTTAGTTTTATTCAATATTTCATTGCAGTGCTGCTACTTCTATATTTCTTTCGTGCACCTTCTATTTTGCAAAAGATAAATAATTGAGGGTTACTGCAGTTTTAGTATTTCAGACTCCTCAGTGGTTTTGAGGAACCTTTTTGTAACTTCTGCACTAAAAGTTTGTGTAGAAGCCTCTTCAAAATATGCCTAAAATGTTGCTGATCCTCAGGGAAGGGCAAAACCCAATGAATGTGAATAAATTCTGATGTGGTCCCGGTGCCCAGGCAAAACAGGAAGGGATGTAGAGGAATAAGGGCCAGAATCTGGTTTAGAAAAATGAGAGAAAATACAGAGCCCCGCTGGAGGAAATTACTGAATGTTTAATCGAAGCTTAGGTCTTCTTTTGGTTCTCCATTCCTGGTGCCTTAGTACTTAATGCCATGAATTTGTGGCTGTGGCCTTGTAGTTGTTTGGAGTTGCTTATTTTTCAATTATTCCTCATTTATATGTGCTTTGCTGTGTGGAGTTTGCTGCTCAGCCACTTTTCCCAGGCTGGAAGTCGAGGCCACTCCTTTTCTCAGTGTTGTTCTGCTTGAGGGCTGCAGGGCTTCTCATGGAACCATGGAATGGTTTGGGTTGGAAGGGACCTTAAAACTCCTGTTGTCCCACCCCCTGCCATGGGCAGGGACACCTTCCACTGGCCCAGGTGGCTCCAAGCCCCGTCCAGCCTGGCCTTGGACACTCCCAGGGATTTTCTAGACCTCGGGGAAAGCCAGAGGTATTAAGCAGTGTTGGATATGAGAGAAAAAGGCTCAGTGCCTGCAGTGATGCCCCTCTTCCTGATGTGTCCCATGGCCACCAGTGCCCGTCCCTGTCACAGCCCCTCAGGCCCCTCCACCTGCAGGGCTGTCCTGGCTGGCACAGGGAGGCAACTCAGCTGGGACAGAGCTGGGGTCATGTGGAACCAGCAGCAGAGACCTGGACCTAAATTCCCTGGGGGAATCTAGGAATAACCCTGGAAATATTTTAACCAGGCAGCCGAGTTGCAGATGTGTAGTTAATCTTAACCAAGGCTAATTTACTTTTGATGAATCTGAAGTCCTCTAATTACCACCTGACCCTGAAATTTGCTTCTGAGAAATTCCTTATCCTGCCTTTAATCTGGAATGCTGTTAACCCCTAATCATTGTTTGGCCAGGAGGGTGTGTTGTCTTGTTTACCCGTGAACTCGATGTAAAGAAAATTGTCCAACTTGGAGCTTTTGGAATTTGAATTTTGCCCGGGGTGTCCACACGGCCTCCCTACGTTTGGCAAGGATGCTCCAGGGGAACTGCTGTGCCTTTGGGACGTGCATGGAGCCGGTTCAGGGCTGTGGGAGGTGTGTTGGTGCAGCAGTTTGGTTGGAGGGATGCAGCAATTGGCTCTCAAATGCCTTGGCTGCTCCCGAGCCCTGGCACTCACAGGTGCTGCTCGTGTGCTAATTGGAGAGGGCAGCAGTGAAATGCAACTTTTTGAATAGTTTGTGTTCCTTGTTCAAGTCCTATAAATGATGAGTGGATCTGAAGAGGCTTCTTTACACTTGCTCTAAAAAGAGGAAAGGTGACAATAATCTTGAGTTAATATTTTCCCCTCGAGTTTTCATTTGTGGATTTTTTTTAACACAGGAATTAAAAGCTAAAGGAGCTCTTTACTAGGCATTGAGAGAGTTTGTAAGGTAGTAAATACAACTTAATGCTTGCATTATACCAATCCCCTCCCCTTCCAAAAAAGCTTGTCATATCTAATCCTCCTGCCTAACAAAATCCAGGTTTTTAGGGTGGCTTTTGGTATAGTTGTAGGTGCAAATGTTCTGAACAAGTATGTAGCACAAGACAAGTGTCCATGGTGTAGTCTGAGCTCTAAAAACTGAAGCTTTGCATTTACTTCAGAATTTTTAATGAGTTCACTGAGTAACATGGTTTGAAGTTTCCCTTGAGTCTTAAAAGTACAGAGGAAAAACTGTTTTACTTAGGGATGAATTAAGACTGGAAGTGCAGATAGGGTCTACCTGAAAGGTTTATATGAAAACAGATGAACCATTAGTGCAAACCCAATAATTATAATTGCAGCTGAGAACGTGAGGTAACTTGCTGCTAATGTCTGTGTACCTTCCTACTTCCAGTTTGTCAGGGCCATGTTTCTGATTGAAACATTTTGCTGTTAAAATTGTTGTTTGCAGGAAGAAAGGATTTCTCTTTTGAGGTATTAGTCCTCTGGAGTTGTGGAAGTTAATTGAGAAACGTTCTAGGAAAGTGACTGCAACTGTTTGCATTGATATCAGTGATAAGCTGGATTGCTTTGATAAACAGTTTGATTGTTGAGGTTTTTCTGCTCTGGGCAGGGAGTGGAACCAAGACAGCTGAAACACAAGCACCACTTGTAAGCTGAAGGTACAGTGGCAGCTCCCCTGAGGCTGGGAAGGGGCTGCAGAGCAGCTGGGTGGTAAAAGAAGCCAGTTTGCAGTTGAAGTAAAACACGACCACTCAGGTAGGGCTTTGCAGGGAGACTTGCTGGATGCTGTGTCACAAGCTACGAGAGGATTAGGATTATTTTACTGATGCCAAATCTCGCCCTGCCAGCTCGAGCTGAGCCCGTGGGCACTGTGGAGATGTTTCAGCAAGGCTTAATTTGGCCCCCAGACCTGGCCTGGCTGAACTGCAAACTGCTTTTGCCATTTCTTCCAGTGAGCTGATTCTGCATCGAAGTGGTGCTTTGAGGGGCAGGTGTAGAGGGAGTGGTTTCTGTCTCTATTTGGGGCTCAGTGTATTTATATTCAGCAGAAGAGTTTGCGTGATGTGCAAGTTCTGCAAGCCCTGCTTTGGTACCCGGAGTGGTGCAGGGATGAGTCATCAAATTGCTACAATTACACAATACAGTGCTCATTGTCCTTGGAAATACAACATATTTTTATGGGATGGATACAGGCAGGTTTGCATTACTGACTCTTTACTCCGGACACTCGGGAAATGAAATGGGAGTTTCAGGTGTCTGTGAAATAGTTACACAAGGGCTGTGTTCTGAGGGGTGATCCTGCAGCACCTGTTGAGGGAACCCTGCCTTTAAGAACTAATAAGCTATTGGATATTTAAAAACCAAACCCAGCAAAACCAAACAAAACCCACCCCTGAGTGTCTCTTGGGATTGCAATAATTACATTTTTTTTTCTAGTGATGTCAGCTTGCTCCTTGGAAATTGAGACATGCTGGAAAATAGCTGCTAGCTAGATCAGAAGTAGAAGTTTTTTGTTTCTTATTGCAACCTAAATAGACTACTAGTTTAGTCAGGTTTTTTTATGTATATCTTGATGAGAATATGCATTACACTAATTCAGAAACTCTGAAAGCCAGCAGAGTGATTCTGCTCTTGCAGTTCTCCATCAGTTGTTGTGCTTCACAGGTTGGGGTATGAATTAAATCCCTGCTCTTCCAGGCAGGCTCAGGCTGCAGTTTGGACACACGAGTGCCCATGGAAAGGATGTGCCATCATCAGCAGCTCAGTGGTGGAGTTGGAGTCCTTCATGTTTCATGGATCAGGAAAGTTACCCTGAAGTGCTGGGCATTTCCATGTATAATTTCATTTTAAAAGCAAGTTATGGAGTATGACTCTGGACACAGCCCACAGTGACCTGACTGCTGAGGGCCACCAAGATGGTCAGAGGATGGAGCAGCTCTACTGGGAGGAAAGGCTGGGACAGCTGGGATTGTTCAGCCTGCAGAGGAGAAGCTTTGGGTGACCTGATTGTGGCCTCCCAGTGCCTGAAGGAGCCGACAGGAAAGATGGAGAGAGACTATTGACAAGGGATGGAGTGCCAGGACAAGGGGGAATGGCTTCAAACTGCCAGAGGGCAGGGTTAGATGGGATATTGGGAAGGAATTCTTGGCTGTGAGGGTGGTGAGACCCTGGCACAGGTTGCCCAGAGAAGCTGGGGCTGCCCCTGGATCTCTGGAAGTGTCCAAGGCCAGGTTGGACAGGGCTTGGAGCAACCTGGGCTGGTGGAAGGTGCCCGTGGCAGGGGTGGAACCAGTGATCTCTAAGGTCCCTTCCAACCCAAACCATTCTGGGATCAGCTCTACCTGGAGTCACATGTACTGGAGATCCACAGTTACGTATATTCAGAGGATCAGCAGGTTGATTTTGGGATGAGTTCCAGGCAGCTCTGATACTGCAGAAACAAAGATCCCAGAGTGCTACTAATTGCTGGTTATCAAGACATTGGTGATTCAGCAGGATGACCTGTTTAGTAACTGTTTGTAGTCTTTAGAACATGAAAAAATAACTGGCCTGGAACATTTAGGTGAAGAATGCCCTGAGCAGAGGCAGGAGCAGGCAGCTCTTGGTTTTGGGGAATTTACTGCCCTGGCCAAAACTTCCTGAAAAATAGACCCTTGAGAGGTGTCAAATTGGGTACGTAAAAGCATCAGGTATCTTTTAAAAGAACTTCCCATCTACAACTTGTGGTCAGACTACACCAAATACTGTTTGTTTGTAGCAGCTTGAAGCACAAACTGGGTAACTGTGCTGGTGCTGAATTCTCCCTGTTTTCCTCTCAACTTTTTGATGGTTACTCAGAGGCCGAATAAAAATTGATGCCTTATTTTCAGTGTGAGGGTTTTTTTCTAATTTTGCCTTCAGCTGTTGGCTCTTGGTAGACTCTTTTAGTATTTGAAGTGTATTTTTGTTTGAACTTCCAGCAATAGCTGCACTAAAATAAAACCTGGCAACTGGGAGAGCAGCGAGCTAGGTAAGAAATGGAGCGTGTTCAGCTGAATTTGTGCAGATCTCTACTGCTTACATAAATAGTTTGGTTTGAGCTGAAACAAGCAGTTACTAATACAGATGTCAAATATAGACATGTCTGTGGTCAGCAGACTTAACTTTTATGTTTGGGGGACAACCAGCTGTCCCTGCCCAGCCGTGTGTCCTGGGGCCAAGGAGGCCAATGGGATCCGAGGGGCATCAGGAAGAGCACTGGAGCAGGGCAGGGAGGGGATCCTGCCCCTCTGGCCAGCCCTGGGCAGGCACATCTGCAGGGCTGGCCCAGCTCTGGCTCCTCAGCACAGCAGGCACAGGGAGCTCCTGCAGCGGCTCCAGCGCCGGCTGCGGAGATGCCCAAGGGCTGGAGCATCTGTGGGAGCAGCAAAGGCTGAGGGAGCTGGGGCTGTTCAGCCTGCAGAGCACACCCTGAGAGGGGCCCTCCCCAGGGTGTGCCAGGGGCTGCAGGGAGGGGGCAGAGGATGGCCCAGGCTCTGCTCGGGGGGGCCCAGCAATGGCACAAGAGCCACGGGCAGGAACTGATGGCCAGCGAGTTGCAGCTGGGCAGGAGGAAGAACTTCTTGGCTGGGCAGTGACCCAGCCCTGAGCAGAGAGCAGAGAGGGTGTGGAGTCTCCTCCCTGGAGATATTCCCGAGCTGGGTGGACACAATCCCGTGCCGTGTGCTCTGGGCTGGCCCTGCTGGAGCAGGGAGGTGGCACCAGATGAGCCACTTCCAGTCTTATCCATTCTGTGGTTCTGCAAAGCCCAGAAGTCAAGAGGCTTACAGAGTCAGGCTCATTCTTGAGGCTGTCAGGGATGGGTAACTGCTGTGTGAATGAAACCTGAGCACCTCATCAGCCAGAGCAGCAGTGCTGGCCAGAAATCCCAGCCAGTGTGCCACAGCCACAGAGCTGGTGGTTAGGAAGGAGCTTTTAAATGGTTTTGAGAGACATGGAAAATGCCACAATTAGGGAACTGGAGATTCCTTATGCAAATATTTTTCATATGTCCTCCCACACTTGGAGGCATTTGATTTTAGCCTTGTTTTCTTAGGGAAACAATGTTTAAGCAACCACAGTCTGCTTGCTCCACCCAACAACCTGTGTCATTCGTTACTACATCTCTATCAAGTTTATTTGCAACTTGTTGTCCTGCAAAAATCATGATAACACGTGGCCAGATAGAAAAGAGAGATCATTTTCATGACAGAGGGATGAACTCACAATTCATTCTTACAGCGCAGAGGTTCCGGCTCTTGGAAACAAATCTTTGAGAACCTGGGTTTGCTGGCTCTGCTGCACGTGGAGCAGTTTGCATTAGGAGCGAGGGCAGAGAGGCAGACTCACTGTTTGCCCCCTCCTTCCCCTTTTCCAACAGCAGTTCAGAGCAGCAGCCACCAAGCACAGCCGGTGGGTTTCTGGCAGCCAGTGATGCAAACAGAACAGAACACCCTGAGGAGTGGCAGAACTCACACTGAAAGAACACAACCTGCAACTCAGGGTGGCATTTTTGCACCCAGAAAAGGCAGCAGGTATGATCCCATTCCTCCACCTGAAGGATGGTATGACATCCAGAGGGACTTGGACAGGCTCAAGGAGGGGCCCAAGAGATCTCTTGTTAAATCTCATGAGCTTTAACAAGACCAAGGGCTGGTGCTGCACCTGGTCAGGGCAAACCCTGGGATCAACCCAGGCTGGGGATGAGCAGATGGAGCAGCCCTGGGGAGAAGGACCTGGGGGGCTGGTGGGGGAGAGGCTGGACATGACCCAGCCCAGAACCCCCCGTGCCCTGGGCTGATCCCCCAGCGTGGGCAGCAGGGCAGGGGGGATTCTGCCCCTCTGC
>JAYRBT010000028.1:982971-1000443 GCA_036023395.1 Myiotriccus ornatus | reverse complement strand
GCAGAGCTCAGTCCTGCCCCTCCTCTGCCCCTGCCCAGGCAGTGGGAACTGCAGGGAGGTCTCCCCTCAGTCTCCTCACTGTGCCTTCCCAGCAGCTCAGCCAGGCTGGGCCGTGTTTGAAGGCTGAAGAGGCTGTATGTGAAGGCTGTTACATACCAGAAAATTTGAGTTACCCAGAGTGTACTAGTGTATAACAAAGGCATTTCCACCCTGCCCTCTCTGAACCAGAGCTGCCTTAGCCTGGGCCAAGAAGTTCTTGGCAGTTCGATGTCCAAATCTCTGCCAGAGATCCTGCTGTGCTGTGTTGGAAAATGAGCCACTTGATACTCTGCATTACAACTTCAATTACAGTTCATTAAAAATGGGCAAAGTTGTTTGAATCCTTTAATGCTAAGAAAGAAGCAGCCACCAAACTTTTATAGGCCCCAGTTTAGGCCTTCTCTTTACTAGTAGCTTGCTAGAAAATTCTTTGGTAAAAAAGGGGCGTTTTTGTGTGTGATAACTTCCATTTTTCAAAATGATTTTTAACTTACCAAGATTCAAGTGTAATCAAATTTGTGATATCATTTGGGGCAGTCTCTAGCCCCTGAAAACATTTTATATGCAAGCCTGCTGCTCTTCTCAGTGACTCTGTGTGCAGTGGCAGAGCTCAGTGCACTGCTGGGGCTCCAGAGCACCAGGGACCTGTAAAGATACACTGGGGGTTTTCAAAGGCTCAGCCTCAGGACTCTCCTGTTTGTGAATTCATAGTGGTTTCTGTTGAAATCCAGAAACCTTGTGTGGTGTAACCCTCAGAGGAGTTTCTCCTGCGTTCCCCAGGTCTGGAGCACGAGCACGTGTGAGTTTGTCCGGACCCTGAACGGGCACAAGCGCGGCATCGCCTGCCTGCAGTACCGGGACCGGCTGGTGGTCAGTGGCTCCTCAGACAACACCATTAGGTGGGTGCCCAGGGCTGCTGTTCCTGTGTAACGCTGTCCATGTGACCAGGGAAAACAGGATTTCCACCTTTTCTGATGCCTGCACATCCTTGGCATGGCTTCCAATTGGAGCAGTGGATTTATGGGTGGAACTGAATGCAGTGTGAGAGCAAACATAACACAGCCCTGTGAAAAAGTGGGCCACAGGTTTATTTCAAACTAAACAAAACTTCTTGCCTACTGCTATATCACCTTGTCTTCTGCTTGGGAGGTGGGGAAGGCATTGGTCACTGGTTTTCTAGTTTCCTGAACTTGTAATCAACCGTTTATGCAGATAGAAAACAGTGTGTTAAAATTTCCCAGAATAACACAGATCTAAGCTTTACTTCCATGTAATTTTGAACGACTGCACTAATTTTGATAAGCTGCAGCTGCTCTGAGTGGCATGCATGGTTCTCGTGCCTTTTAGAGCAAATTACGTGATATTTTGCCCAAGAAACCAGTCAGTAGCACATTTAGATCCCTGGGTGTGAGGCTGAAGCTGCAGTGCTCAGCCTCCCTCCTCTGTTCTCTGCAGGCTCTGGGACATCGAATGTGGTGCCTGTTTAAGGGTATTAGAAGGCCATGAAGAGCTGGTTCGATGCATCAGGTTCGACAACAAGAGGATTGTCAGTGGAGCCTACGATGGGTACGTTGGAAAGCAGTTGCCAAAAATTTTGCCTTTAGTGAACCGTCTTCTGAAAGCCCCTGAGCCTGGTGTTCCCTGGGCCAGGGGCCTCTCCTGGTTGGTGAATGGGTCAGTGTATACCTGAGAGGCTTGTGCTTGAGCATTTCAGCACAGTTTTAAGTGGCCAAGAAGCTGCTTTTCTGGTGCCCTTTAGCGCACTCCTAAATTTTGTTATCACTCGAGTTTGACTCTCCATCCTAAGTAAACTTGTTTGGCTGAAGTGACATTGCTTTGTTTCTTCCCTCAGGAATCACTCCTTGCCAGGTCCTGTGTGCTTAGAGTAGTTCAAACTTTCTATTTTTCTAAGGCAGCACACTAAAACTGTTCATTATGAACATTAATTTATCTTGTGGGGCTCTCAGAAGTCTTCAGGGACCATTTCTGTGGAGCTGAGGGCAGGACTCCCACCACTGGCACCTCTGTCTTGCTCAGTGTTTTCAGTCTTCAGTGGATTCATGGCATTTTACATCCATGTCCAAACCCTCCATTTCTTTCACTGCCTGAACAGCAGAGTTACTGAAAACAATTCTGGAACTGTGTCTGTCTGTAGCCTTTTATTTGGGGTCAGTGTCTCCCTGGGGTTGGCCAGCGAAGCTTCATTTCCACCTTCCAAAGGGGTTTGTGTGTGCACAGTGCTCTTGTGTGTCATACAACCATCACAAAGCCACCACTGCATTTGCTGCTGCAAAGAAACAGGAAACTACCTGTGTTTTGCAGGACTGAGTTTTAGTAACAGCAGAGTCTCACAATTTGCCTAATCCTGAGGAATTAGCTGTAGGGACAACCTGGCAAACTTTCCAGGGGTTTGGATATTGTTTTCTGTGCTTATACTTGAAACAGTGTTTTCACAATGACCTTCTTCTCTTCCTTTTAGCAAAATCAAAGTTTGGGACTTGCAAGCTGCTCTTGACCCTCGTGCCCCAGCGAGTACATTGTGCTTGCGTACGTTAGTGGTACGTAACGACTCATTAACTTGGGCTTGTCTGAAATACTCTCCTGGTGAGGGGTGTTCTATTGCACTGTAGTGGCATAGAGGGCAATGTCAGGATGTTTTATGAAGTCTGGAGTGCTTAAGGGTAAAGAAAAATTTCTTGTCATACCCTGAGTGATTTGCATCTGAGCTTAAATGAAACATCACATTTTTCTTAGTTTGGGATTCTCAGGAAAAAAGTCATCATGATACTGTATCAGATCCTTCTAGTTATTGATGTGTTTCCCTGATATCACTGTAGGGCTGGCTTTAAATTTCATCTGTATTAAAAAAAGGGGAGGAATCTCAGGAGCCTTTCCCAGACTTTTTTCCTAACCCTTCACTTTGCAAGGAAGAGTTGGGAAGGGGAAAGGGGATTGAGTCACACATTGCCACAGGAACTCTTATCCCTTCAAAGGGACATTTACGGCTGTTGCTTAAGTTACATTTTTTTTATAATTAGGGTTTTGGCTTATGACAGCTGACTTGATTAAAAGTAGACTGGGGAAATGAGTTAATTGTTCTTTTAATCGAAATGTGGGTGGAATTTTCCTTCAGGATTCAGTTTGACAAGCTGATAGCAACCCAAAGTCAATGGCTGTAGGTGTGCACATGCTTGGCCTTGCCAGCACCTAAAGAAGGGCTGATGTGGCCAGAGATGTTTCTTGTTGTTCTTTCCCTTCAGTAGTCTTTTCACAGAGATGAGATTTAACTATTCCTTAATTTAGTTTTAGTGAAAAAGTTGGTTGTTTTCCTTCTGTGGGTATCCTGTAGCTCAGGTTAGAGTTTGGGGGATCATTCTGCCAGCTGGGATTAGTTCCCCAGTAAAGGCAGTGTCTTGAAGTGAATAAAAATGGATAAGCAGGACCAAGAGGAGACCCTTTTCTGGGCTTTCTGGTGCCACGTTGGGGTTTCTTGGAAGAGCTGCCGGAGCATGTATTCCACCTCGCTTCTTATGGCAGTGTTTGAGCTCCTGGCTCCTGAGTGAGCCCTGAGGATCCTGCAGCAGCATCTCTGGGTGAACCTGAGGTGATGTGGTGTTTGGGGGCTGCACAAAAACAGAGTCAGCAGAGAATTCTGCAGGAGAAGGAGCCCTGGGAGAGCCCTGGTGCCAGCCAGTCTCCAAAATTGCTGCTCCTTGATGGATAGGCAGCTGTGGTGTGGAATATTCTCAGCCTGTGGCTGGCCCTGCTGAGGGAGGCTCATGGTGTACAGGTGCTGGATGTGGAAGCAGTGAGTTTTGCTGTAAAAAATTTACACACAAAAGCAGCTTTTCTTGACTTTGTGTGTAATGTTAACGCAGGGTTTGTGAGCCAGCACAGCAGAGTGTGATGCCAGTGTACTGAAGTGTTCCCCTCTTGCCTTGCTGACTTCTTGCCTATTGCTCACAGGAACATTCAGGACGTGTCTTTAGGCTCCAGTTTGATGAATTTCAGATCATTAGTAGTTCCCATGACGATACAATTCTGATTTGGGATTTCTTAAATGTGCCACCGAGTGCCCAGAACGAGACCCGCTCTCCATCTAGAACATACACTTACATCTCCAGATAACAGTCTGCACTTTACTGCCCTCAGAAGGTAAGGCTCCCTCCTTTTATTGGATGTGTTATAAGTATCTGAAGTGTTCCCTCTGCCTGCAGGTTGGCTTAGTCAAACAGCAAGATGAAGGTTTTCTTCAGCAAATAAAGCCTGATTATGCCACTTCTTTCACCATCTCGTCTTTGTGCAGTCACGCTTCAGCATGTCCTGTTATATCACCCTCCTGTTTGGAATTGGGTACTTCAGGGATTTTGTAGAAAGCTATTATGTATTCACAACAGCCTTGGACAAGTGCTCACCGGGAAAGAGCAGTTCTGTGAGCACCACAAGGAGCAGAGGAAGCTCTCGGAGCTCAACATCAGGTCGTGTTGGGCACCACGACAGCTCAGAGCTGTCCAAAATGGTGCCCTGGAACTTGGCCTGTTTTGTTTCCCTGTTCCTGCCAGTCAGCTGCAGTTAGTGCTCAAAGGCTCTGCTGTAGACTCCTTTGTTGGGACAGTGGATTGTTTTCCCCAGGTCATCTGTGCCAACAGTTGAGTTTCAAACTATACACAGCTGTGAGTGCTGGGCCATGGAAGCACAGGCACTGCCTTCCCAAAGCAGAGCAGTGTCTGCCCGTGCCAGACTGGATGCTTCCAGGGCACTGCAGACACCACAACAGGAGGAGTTAGGAGTGACATTGCCCCAACAGGAAGGATTTATTTTATCTGAAGTAGATAATGCTTTGCTTCAATGTGATGTGAAAAACTTTCCCTGTCTTCACATAAGAATGGATTTTCGTTATGTCTGGGTACATTTGTCCCTGTGTGGCAACGTGTTCCTCAGGTTTGTCACTCCTGTAGGATCTCTGCTTCTGGCTAGGAAATACCTTCCTTCCCTTATGAAGACATACTTTAAGATGCTCCTGCTTCACACTGAGTTTGCTTTCTCCTGGAAGCATTCCTGGGGAAGTGTTGGCTGCCTTCCCTGCTGCTGAACTCTGCTTGTTCTAGAAAAAGCCAAGGCAGCTGCCTCTGCCTGAGCTGTGATTGCTCCACCTAATCAGGCCCATGATTAAGGAGGAAGTCTAATGATGTGATGATGAGCCATGTGCAGAATCCCACTTAAACTTTCCCTTAAGGCCATGTTTTAGGAACATTGCTGTAGAGTAGTTCAGTGAAACTCCTGGACTTGCTCATCCTGCTGCAGAGGGACAGCAGACACCTGGAAAGGCCCAACTGCTGAGCTGAATGTTTGTACAGGGTGGGGACAGGCTAAAAACACAGCTCCATGGGAGAGAACTCCTGAAACTCCCCAGGGAGCCAGGCCTTCCAGTGCTGCCTCCCTCGTTCTGTTTGATCCCAGAGGACACACTTGCATCCCTTTGTGGAAAGCTTGGTGCTGTCACTCGTGTCCCCAGGGACTCTGTCCTGCCCCTGTCATTGGCTTTGTGCCACTGGGTCCAGACCTAAGTGAGCTGCTGCTGTGGGAACTCCCAGGCTTCTTGAAGCTGAATAGTTTTCCCTCTCAGTGGAAAACTTCTTTGCCTCCTTTCTGAGTAATTCTATTATTTATTTTTCTTGCTTTTTCAGTCAGACAGAACAGGCTGCATTTTGGGAACAGTCTGTCTTCTAGTCCCTGCACCACTGCTTGCTTCTGTTAACTTGAAGATAATTTGAGATAGACCAGTTCTTTTCTTACAGAAGTATATTGGGCTTCTTTTATTAGCTTTGATTCGTGGAAGAGCTACACATAGTGTGTCTAAAGCACTGAAGAATCACAGAGTGTCCTGAGTGGGAAGGGACCCACAAGGGTCATCCAGTCCCACTCCTGGCCCTGCCCAGGACACCCCAACAATCCCACCCTGTCCCTCAGAGCGTTGTCCAAACCCTCCTGGAGCTCTGGCAGCCTTGGGGCTGTGCCCACTGCCCTGGGGAGCCTGTTCAGTGCCAACCACCCTCTGGGGGAAGAACCTTGTGCTGAGATCCAACCTGAGCCTGCCCTGGCACAGCTCCAGCTGTTCTCTTGGGACAAGAAATTAGGAGTTGAATAAAATGTACGTCGGTTCACTTGGACCAGCAGTGTGCTGGTGTGGGGCTTCCTTGCCACGTGGCCCAGATGACTCCCTGTCACTGGGATTTGCCAGTGCAATATGAAATGCCTTGGGCAGGGTGTTCTGCAGTTCAAATTCTGCACACTTGACAGTTCTGCACAGCTCAGTCTGGCTTGTCCCATGACACACAGCTGGAACCACACAGCCCCCGTGTCCTGGGACTTGTGTTGGTAATGACAGTCACTTAATAGCTATTTCCTCTCCTGGAGAGATGCTGTGATGTCACTTTTTGACAGGTTTGTCTGACTTCAGAATCCAAAAAACATAGATCTACATAAAATTATGGTCAAACAGCTAATATTTCATTATGACATTTAGTGAAACAGTTTTATATGCTTTCAAACATTACAGTCTTCTGAATTTTGAAGCAGCCCTGTACACGTTTTTACAGGCTTTGCAATGTGAGGCCTCTTCAAAGTGGATCATTTTTGACAGTCCTGGCAATTGGCTGTGAGAGTTTTATTGCTTTCTGTTGAATTCATGTTGTTTATTGTAACATGATAAAAATTGTTACCATATGATAGTCTAATATTCTTATATTAAGCACCAGGCCTCAGGCTGGGGGAAGGGAAGTCAGGGGGAAGTGCCTATGGATGTTTTAACCGTTCCTGGGAACTTCGTATCAGAAGAGGGACGTTCTCCCTAGTCCATAAAAATGTCAGGGAAGTGACATTTAATTACACTCAGAACTTGCACAGCCTCCGAGCTGATAAGGGAGTCATCAGACTGGAAAAGGTCAGCGAAATATCAAAGTATTTGAGTGTTGTGTCTGTTTTCTTAAAAGCTCCTCATGTATTAAGGCAAGTGAACGTGCCTCCTGTGCAGAGCTCTTGCTCTGCAGTATGAGGAGGAAAGGACAGTTTCCTGGCAGTTGTGGGTCACTGTTGGAGTAAACAGAGTTTGGGGTTCAGTGATCTGACCTGGGGGTCACCTGGCAGTGCCCAGGGCAGGTTTGACTCTTACACGTCTAAGAAAACTGGCAGCCTTGGGTGACCCCCCAAGGAGCAGTGCCCTGTAGAGCCTGGCTCTTGCTCCAGTGGAATTCAGAGCACATCCCACAGCACAGAGTCCCTGGGGTGCCTCTCCCCTGGAGGAAGGGCTGTGTTCACAGTGGGCACCCCTCGATGTGCTGCACAGTGTCACGTCCTCCAGCTGTTCTGCTCTTTTCCTTCCAGCAAACGATGGGGAGGGCCTGCCCAGCTCTGAATGCTGTTTGATTTGTGCCTTCTCTCAGTTCATTTGTCTTTTGTCTTTTTCAGGGTTCCACAGTCTTGAACTACTGGATTTTTGGCTACTACATGCCTGAAGATGTTGATTGACAGCTAAAGTCAGAATTGGTTCTAGATGCTGTGTAGTTGCAAAGCAGCACAATTCTATATCTAAATTTCTTAATCTTCCCTGCTCTCAGTGGTCGTCTTTGAATTTGCTACAAATTCACTGACTTGGAGTAGATGAATTTCAGAAGCCTATCCTTCCCTGCCGTGAGAAATCCAAAGCTTCACATGTAAATTGTCCGTAGAAACTGAACTCTGATGGCTTGTTTTTCAGAAATAAATCAGAAGTCAAGAAAGGACTTGGCCTAATTTATATTGCTTTGCACTTTTGTCTGACTTTAAAGAAAAAAAAAACATTCTCCAACGAAATTTGGGTGCCAAACACATGCCCAGAATGTACAGAGCTTTGCTTTCCAGTCACCACTGTCCTTTAGGCGTTACTCATGCCAGGTTCAGAGCCCGTTCTGTTCATAGGAGTGTATGTTGGACTCTTACAAATATTTCTGACTCGCTCAGTAATATTTTTGAATGACAGTTTACTTGTTTCTGCACCAATAATTTCTTTTAAATTAAAGATTCCCTGTAATTCAGGCTAGGTTATCTGAACTAGTTGTATAGCACTGTCTTTTCCTTTTCCCTGTGCTCTGTACTCCAGCCGTCCTGCGCTTCCTGATGTTTGCTCTAGTAACCCCTGCCCATGTGTGCTTGCCTCATTTCAGATACTGTGTAAGCATGTAGATATGATGTACATACAGAAACCTCTGGTGCCAGAGTCAGGATTTCCTGGCAGTACACACTAACACGGACCGTGGGAGCACTTGGCAGCAGGATGTCCTGACTGTGGCACTGGTGGGGACATGAATTACTTAGACATTTTCTCTGCAAAAGGAGGTTTTCAGTATTCATTAGTTGTTTTTGGTTTCCTTTTTTTTTTGTTTTGTTTTGTTTGTTTTTTTTTTGTTTTGTTTTTTAATGGGAACTACATATTTTAAAAGTGTAATTTCTAAACTTTTTAAAAATTAAAAAGTGTTTAATTTATGTTCTGTATCTTATATTTTTGTGCCGCGGTATTTACAGATGTCTGTCTTTAACACCAGCGGGTCCTCACAGACACCTGCTGATGTCCTTCGGTAGCGTTAGTTTGGCTGCTCAGTGGAGAAGATACCATGGGCCAAAGTTCCATTTATTTATGTTTGGTTTGTAACACTTCCTTACGGTGCGGTGGAGGTCCCTTCCAGTCTGGTTTCCGTGCTCATTCCCGTGCTGGTTTTCCATAACAATCTGCTGTGACCGCGTGCCGATGTCCCGGTTCCTCCTCATTAGCATGGTTTTGTTAGAACCTCCATAGTTTCCCGAGTTCTCACGGTCTCCCCTGTAACCGATGTGGTTGTGCAGCTGCATTTTCCTGAGGTCGGGGAGCCGTGGCTGGGTCAGACGTGGCCGTTCATCAGCCGTGGGGCCCGCGCCAGCCGGGTGTGCTGGCTGTGGCTGCGCCCGCTGCCCTGGGGAGCTGTGCTGGCACAGAGATGTCCTGTCGTTCCTCTGGCCGTGTGTACGTCCTGCATCCGTGTTGTGCTCTGGCAGCACTGGGTGGGTTTGCGTTTCTCCCCGTTCCAGTCCCAGGGCAGGGCCGAGGCCGCTCCCTCCACGGACCCTCCGGAGCCGCGCGGATGGCGAGGTGGTACCGAACCCCCGAGTGCCACTGGAGGGGTTCCCTCCCCCGGGGTGGGGAGAGTCAGACTCCCATTTCCATGTTCCCCAGCGCTCTGTCTCTCATCGCCGTGACTGAATGTGCTGAAGTGCGGAAGATCAGACGCTCTGAGCGTCCGTAAGATCATTTTTGGTAAGCTTGGCAGTAGCTCGTGCGAGTGTCTTACTTTCCCCTTCTCATCTAACAGCTTTAATATTAAACTGGCTAAAAAGAGAAACCTGTCGCAGCCCTGAAGAAAAAGGTATTTGTTTCCGAAGAGCGGAGTCCTTTTGTTAAAATGCATGTGTAAGATTTAAATTCCTGTTTTTCCTTGGGAGATAATGGTATTTGAACATGCAGTCTAAACTTCTTTGTGCTTTGTGTAACATAGCAGTGGACTTTTGTGATTGGCACCCAAGGAACTCGACTCCTGGGATTCATGGTAGTGATCCTGGCTGCACTCTGGACTTTGTTTTGCTAACCATAATTGAGCAACTGTACATTACTGCGATATTAATGTTTCAAAGCACTGGGATAGTCTAATTCTAACTTGTAATTATGTTTGCCAATTATCTGTTTGGAAAGTTGGTGTATGAACAGCTTCTTGAAACTGTTAAATTGTACAGATATCGTTCATGATCTAAAGCTTTGTACTGTGGAATGTGCTTAATAAAAAAAGTTTGAACTTAATTTGAACTTAATTTTGTCCAGTGAATGGATGAGTGACATCGTCTCCACAGCCCTCAGTCCCGTGCTGACTTAAGGCCAGGTTGGACGGGGCTTGGAGCAACCTGGTCTAGTGTGCCTCCACAGGAACATCAGAAGAATTTTTTCTTACTTTTATCAAGAATGCAGATAGAATTTTTAAAATATTACTCATCTCCTTGCTTGTTAAAACAACCTGAGCCCTGTGTCTTCCAGCGCTCGCTCTGACTCAGGACAGGCATTGTTTTGGGTTTTCTTAAGCTAATGTGCAGTGACTGGGGAGAAAGGGGATTCCAGGTTCTCAGCTCTGCCCTCCTTCCCCTGCTCTGCTCTCAGTAGTTTTATTTGTGAGTTAAGTTCAAATCAGTTTGAGCAGTTGCTGCCTGTGTGTGGTTAATGAGTTGCTCCAGTTCATTCCTGACCGGAGGTGGTCCATGGTGCAGATCCTCTGCCTCAGGGGGACTGGCCTGGGCTGTGCTGGTTTGTCCCAGTTCAGGTCCAAGGGCAGTGAGGGGTGACAGTCTCTGGTTACACCCTCGTGCTGTGCTTGGGCTGGCTTCGTGTGCCAGCCATGGGGGCCACAGGGAGCTGCTCATGAAGCCTTGGGTTTGGGGAGGTGTCTGTTGGAGCCATTGACCTGAAATGCTTTTCAAGGTGCTGTAAACCCTGTGGTAAGAATATGAACATGGTTCTGGCTCAGTGCTGGCAAACAGTCCTCAGAAAGCCTCTAACACAGAGCAATTTTTATTCTTCTTGACCCACTCTAGCACTGGGCAATAGTTTCTAAGCAGAGTTGCTGCTGCTCAGGTTGAGGCTGCTCCCAGTGAGAGCAGAGGAGCCAAATCTCATCTGTCTTCTGTCAGAAATGCACTGTGAAAGTGCAGCCTCACTGGGCTCCTGACAGGGGTTGGGAAGGTCTTCCTGGCTATTGTTATCCCAATAAAGCTGCAAAAGCTCTGTGATAGATCTGCAGTATAAACCTTGAGGTCAAACTTGAACATTCCACCTTACCTGGGTGGCCTTTGGTTTTGGTTGTTTTGTTGCAGTTTAACTTGCAGTTGTAGCCTTTTTAACAGTTGTCTGTTAATTCCCACCAGAGAACTTCCAGTGAAGCTGTGGAGGCACCTCTCTGCTGGGTGTTCCACCCATCCTGGTGTGATTTGGGGCCCCTTTGGGCTCTCCCCTCCCACCAAGGGTTAGGAGCATGTGGGCAAGGAGAGTGGGACTGGGGTCTGTTGGCCCTTGCAGGCACTGGGGTGTCTCCCTCAGGCCCAGCATCTGCTGCCAAGCCCTGCCCACCCTGCTGGGGCTGCCTTGGATGGTGTTGGGACCCATCCCTGCCCTGCTGCTGTGCTGGCCCTGAGCGCTGGAAAGGGTGGTCAGGCACTGGCAGGGGCTGCCCAGGGAGGTTTGGAGTGCCCAGCCCTGGAGGTGTCCCAGGCAGGTCTGGCCGTGGCACTCAGTGCTCTGGGCTGGGGGACAAGGTGGGGATGGGGCACAGGGGGGACTTGAAGATGTTGGAGGGCTTTTCCAACCTCAGTGATCCTGTGATTCCCAGAGCACTGAGGACCTTGGGTGAGTGAGTGTCTGCCCCCCCGGGGGCTGTGGGGATGTTCCTGTGCTGCCGTGGCTCTGCAGCTCCAAACCCACCCACGGCTGCAAGGCCGTGTCTGTTGGGTGCTCTGGTCTCCACCAGAGAGGTAAGAACGCAGCAGGTGACGGCTGGAAAGAGAGCAGTAAAGCAGCCCTGTGCAATAGGGTGGGTGCTGAGCAGGGCTGTTGGCTCAGCCCTGGGAACAGCACAGCAAGGACATGGAGCTGCTGGAGCCGTGCCAGGGCAGGCTCAGGTTGGATCTCAGCACAGGGTTCTTCCCCCAGAGGGTGGTTGGCACTGAACAGGCTCCCCAGGGCAGTGGGCACAGCCCCAAGGCTGCCAGAGCTCCAGGAGGTTTGGACAACGCTCTCAGGGACAGGGTGGGATAGTTGGGGTGTCCTGGGCAGGGCAAGAAGTTGGACTGAATGATCTTTGTGGGTCCCTTCCAGCTTGGCATATTCTGTGGTTCTATGAAAAGGGCATGAGACAGGGCTGAGTATCAGCCCAGCACAAACCATTTTTCTGCTGCTGCTGGGAGCTGTGCACTGTTCCTCACTTCCAGGCCTGCCTGCCTAAACTCAGCACAAAACACATGGGGAATTTGCTTTCCAAGGGCTTGAAATCCTACAGGGCTTCGTGGCAGAGATTTGGGACTGAGCCCTCAGTTTTCAACCCAATGCTATCTCTGCAGAATTACCTGTTTTTACTTTAATCAATCTGTAGAATTATTCATTTGATCTAGATTATTATTTGCATGGAAGTGATGGCACAGGTTGCCAGAGAAGCTGTGGCTGCCCCATCCCTGGAAGTGTCCAAGGCCAGGTTGGACGGGACTTGGAGCAACCTGGGCTGGTGGAAGGTGTCCCTGCCCATGGCACGGGATGAAATGGGATGAGCTTTAACTTCCCTTCCAAACCAAACCATTCTATGATCCTGACTCTAAAGCCCATCCAGTGGTTCAAGTGGTAAATCCAAAGCCCAGTGAACAGGAAAACAGAAATACTGGGGACTGCCCCTGTCCCAGCCCAGGTGGGGGTCCCCAGCCCGCTCTGCACATCTGTGGAAACCATAATCTCAGCCACAAACCACAGTCTCAGGGCCGTGCTCGATGGAGCTCTCACCACTGAGCAACACAAGATACAAACCCACAATCCCCCCCGGGCCAGCTCAGTGGCTTCTAGTGGGTTTTCAGGGATGGCCTCAAAGCCTCACTCTTGCTGGGAAAACCTCTTCCCATCAGCACAGGCTCAGCCACAGCCCTGCTAGTGCCACTTTCTGGGCTGGGCAGGGGGTGGGAGCGGGAGCGGGGCCCCAGGGCTGGCAGGGAGCAGCACCCTGAGCACACAGCGAGACACGATGGATTCGCTTCCCACTGCAGACACGGGCTGGATTTCACCTTCCCTGCCTCCTCCATGAGCCTGACAAGGAGAGAGGGGGAAACACACACGTTCCCTTCCATGAGTGAAGCCTGAGTGACTGTGGGAACGGCACCGGTGACAAACCCACTCCCATGCCCACCTCTGCCCACCACAACCCATCTCTCCCTGCAGCAAGAGAAAGGGGTGTTGTGCCTCCCACTCTCCTTAAAAATTGCCTTTCTTTAAAAAAAAAATCCTGGAACAAATGCAAATCCCAATGCAGGGCTGCACAATGGACACTTCAGTCTGCCCTGGGGAGAGAGACAGGGCCTTCAATGCCTAAATAAATGCAATTTGCTCGTTAAGAGGGGGCTGGGGAAGGTTAGGCAGAGGGGAGCCCTGGTTATTCACTTCCCTCAATTAACATTCCAGCAGCGCTGCTCTGCTTTCTAGGAACAATAACTTTTGGGAAGGGGGAGCGATGCCCGTGGGGGTGTTGGACGGTCCTGGAGAAAGGAGACACGTCCGAGGGTGTGAAGGTCCGAGTCTGTGCATGATGGGAACTGCTAAACAAAACCAAGACCAAAGAAAGATCAGCCCTACGCAAAAAGAACCTGCAAAGTAAAACCCTGAACAAAGATTACTTGCCTTGCTGCTGATCTAAATATTTTTCTGTGGCCAAGGCCACAGAAGAGAGATGGCTTGTCACTGTCTGTTTGTAAAAGAGCTCCACATGCAGGGTAATGAAAAATATTTAGACCAGGCTTTGAGCTGTGTGTCTTCACACACTTCTGAGTGTCCTGCAGCCCCACACCAGCTCACAGCAGCCAAGGACCTTGAGCACATGGTTTAAAATAAACCCGAGCCTTGTCCCCTCCACTCTCTGCCGGGGTCTCCATCCCCTCCAGCCTGGGTGGGGTGGCCAGGAGGATGGGCAGGGCACGGGGTTACTGCCATTCTGTGCCAGCTGGGGATGCAGGAGCCACTTCTCAGTTCCACAGGCTGGTTCTCCTGCAGCATGAACAGAGATGGATCCCACCCTCTGCTCTTTCCTAGGCTTTCAGAGCTCAAAGAGTGTTTGGACAATGCTCTTAAGCATGTTTGCAGCACACTCAGAGCTCCTGGTGGCTCTCCCAGCTCCACTGATGCTCTCCCAAGAGAGGCACCTGGGCTTTTGTCAGACCCACAACCCCACGATGGGGACCACACAGAAAACAAGGAGCACAAACCAAACCCACCTGCAGTGGCACCAGCAGGATGGAAAAGCACCAGAGGGACTCTGGGTGCCAAGCACAGCCCACCCAGCTGCTCCCACGAGGGCTCAAAGCCCAACACCAGACAAAGCTGAGCCTGCCACTGTCTCAAGTGCTGCGGGCCTGAAAAGAGCAGGCTCACCCTTGTGAAGCTGAAAGCAACGCTCCAGAACCGAACAGGTCCATCCATACCCCACGGGCACGTGTGCTGGGCACATCCATCTCACCACACCACAGTCCTGGAGGATTCCCATGAAAATCCAGCCCAAACAGACAGATGGCTGGAGCTCAGCATTCCCAGACACCACCAAAAGCAAGCAAAGGGCGCCCAAAAGCAGGACCCTGACTGGACACAAACCCCAGAGGGAGGACAGACACCCCCAGAGGGAGGTCAGGCACCACAGACCATGGAGCTCAGTGCTGTCATCTCTGGATGACTGTGGCCACGGGTCCAGGGAAAGAAAACACTTTGATCTGCTGAACATGTCGGAAACTAAAACCAGTTTGGTGTTAAATCCGTGCATGAGCCCCAGGAGGACGTGCCCAGTTGACAGAGCTCCTGTCACACGGTGCTCAGCCTCCAGCTCGGTGTGTCCTGTCGCACAGACTCAGAGCAGGCCATGCCCAAGGCTGCTCCAGTTATTAATTCATTCACAGCAATATGCCAGCTGAAGATTTGCACTTGGCCTCTCAGATGACAAAGCAGCTTTGCTGATTTACTAAGCAATGTGTAATCACATCCGAAGGCTCTCTGGTGTCGAAGCCACCTCAGGAAGAAGCTGGGAGGATGGCAGAGGGGCCTGCACCTACCTGAGAAGATGCCTCCTCACAGGCTCAGTGCAAAAAGGCTGGGAATGCTGTTTCAGACCACCAGAATTGTCACAGAATCCAAGAATGGTTCAGGTTGGAAGAACCACTGGAGGGGTTACCCGGTCCAATCTCCCTGCTCAAGTAGGGTCATCCCAGAGCACATGGCACAGGACTGTGACCAGGTGGGGTTTGAATACCCCCAGGGAGGGAGACTCCACATCCTCTCCAGGCAGCCTGTTCCAGTGCTCTCCAGAAGCGAGATGAACAAAATGTCACCCTGAAGCATGTGACAAGAGCACACCAGAGCCACAGAGCAGCCAGAGGTCTGGGGGGAAGCTGGATTCACCTGAATCCCACCAGGGCTCTCCAGCACCCCTCCTGCTTCCTGTCCAAACCCTCCCCATGAGGGAAAACAAGCTCAACAACAGAAAGTCTCCCAGGGAACTGTGTGGTTTGTGTGTTCCTCCTGGAGCATCACAGGCCTTGATCCCAGTGTAAGGGACCCGGTGCCTTTCCACAGCAAGCAAAGGCCCACAGTCAGAACAAACTCCCTCTCACACCAGGCACTGGGACTCTATTTTCCCTACTTTTTGGGCAGCCAGTGCTCCACCCTCCCACCCAAGCAGCCACTGCACATCCTATTGCTCCAGAGCTGATACCACAGATGCTCACCAGGGGTACCTGGTGGCCACAAGGGACAGTAAATGGTCATCTGAACAAAAACCTGCATGAACCAGCCAAGCATTGGGCTGGGTTTGCTGTTGACTTTCAGGCCGGGAAGAGGAGCCCACTCCTAAAGACACAGAGGCCAGCTATTGAAAGGGAATGATGCCCCCCTGAGTTTTGGTTCATCTCCTCCTGCCTTCACCTGTGGCAGTAACTGCAGTACATGGTGAGGAGGAACCACACGTGTGGTCTGTAACAGCCAAAGAAATAGAGGGAAATTCTCACCTCACCAAAAAATTCTCACCCCAGGAGCCCTGCCAGTCGCTCCTGGCTGCCAGGTCACCTTCTCCTGGGCTGCTTGGAGGCTTCAGCAAGAACACCTTCAGCAGCCTGGCAGCAAGCACGGCCCTTGCCATGAAACAAGGCATCAGGAGCTCCACAGCCACAGCATCCATGCCAGCCCTTCCTCCCCCAGGAGGAGGGTCAGCAGGGCTGAAGGTCTCACAGCAAGCCCATCACCACCCCACTGCTTTGTCAGCCCTCTGGTGTGACCAGGCTCAGACCAGAGATGCCACTGCAGCAGTTGGAACCAGGAAAAAAAGCTTTACATGTGACATGCAAAGCCCTCTAAACAGTCAGTGCAGAGAGAGATAAATCTCCTTTTCTTTCCAGGAGATCAAGACCTGACTATGCAAGTGGGGCACCTCCAAGGGCACCTTCCTCTGTGCTGCAGCCTGGGCTCTCTCTGCCTCTGCCAGTGCTCCCTGGCGGAGATAAGGCTCTGCTTGCTGAACCTCACCAACTGGTCATTAAAAAAATGAAACACAAGTGAGATGAACCAAATGCTAATAGGAACCCCCAGGTCAAACCACCTCCCTGTCACCAGGGCCCTCCTCTTGCCAGCACATTCCTGCCACTAATGAGGCCCCATCGCTTCCTCCTCCCTCCTCAAGTTGCTCCTGGTGATGCAAATCCACCGTCTTTGTTTCTATTCTTGGAGTAAAAACAGAACCAAAGCAAATAGCAAAACAGCTCTTAGGTTTCAGGTTCCTTTCTTTTTCCATCCTTCCCAACTGCAAAGGGGCTGTTGTTGCTATCAAAGCGAGGTGACACCCGAGCCCAGACATCAGCTTTCCCACCGGAAATGCTCCGCTTAATCTCCAGCCTCAACGTCCCCTTTGAGATCACTGCCAGCTCCTTCCCGGAGCCTCCACCTCGCTGTGCTCCCTGGGAAGTGTCAGGCATCACCACAAGGCTCTTGGTGAGGGAGAGAACCTGTGGAGACCCTGCCAGGGGACCCTGTGATGGCAGAGAACTCTCCCCATCCCCAGTCTCCACCAGACCTTCTGCCTTCCACTGTCAGCCTTCCCCAAGGAGCTCAACCAGCTCCAGACTGTGCCCAGACAGACCTCGGGGTGCCAATGTGTTCCCACGTGCCAGGGTGGGCACCGATGCACAGAGGGGGAAAGGAGACATGTGGCAACACAAGTCGGACACATCAGCTCTCCCCCGTATGTGCCAGTGTCCCGTGAGGCAGCGTGGCAGCTGTCCTAGCACACTGCACTGCCAGGGAAGTTGCTGAAGATCAGCTCTGCCATGGGAGCTGTAGCTTTTCTGTGTGCCAGAAAAACCTCTGTTCAAGTGTGGGTTCTGGTCTGTGACAATGTCCCCCAAAGTCACACCCTCCTCAGCTGAGATATAAGGAGGATCTGAAGCCATCAGAGAGTGTCCAAAGGAGGCAACAAACATGGGGAAGGGCCTTGATTTGAAGGCATGTGAGGACACTGAGGGCACTTGTTGTGTTCAGCTGGAGAAGAGGAGACTGAGGGGAGACCTCCCTGCAGTTCCAACTGCCTGGGCAGGGGCAGAGGAGGG
>JAYRBT010000028.1:905744-920561 GCA_036023395.1 Myiotriccus ornatus | reverse complement strand
CCCCCTGCCCTGCTGCCCACGCTGGGGGATCAGCCCAGGGCACGGGGGGTTCTGGGCTGGGTCATGTCCAGCCTCTCTCCCACCAGCCCCCCAGGTCCTTCTCCCCAGGGCTGCTCCATCTGCTCATTCCCAGCCTGGGTTGATCCCAGGAGTTGCCCTGACCAGGTGCAGCACCAGCCCTTGGTCTTGTTAAAGCTCATGAGATTCCCCTGGGCCCTCCCATTCCAATCCCTCGGGATGACGCTGTCCTTCGGGTGTGGCAACAGCACCACTCAGCTTTACAATCCAAGAAAAGATCACTGTTTACTTCCATTTTGACAATAATTTGTTTTAATTTTCTTCTTAAAGTTTGGAAACAGATTGCCAGTTTCTGACCTTTGGGTTTCGAGCTGTGTCAGTGGGTTTGGTGGGGCTGAATGTGTCTTCCAGCACTGGCACATGGGAGGTGTTGTAACGAAGCCCCCATCACAGGGCAGTGCTGTAGGTCAGGTCTAACTGGAGGCACAGTCCAGAAAAGTAGGTTTATAAGATGCATAAGTGGTGGGGTAATTTTATGGAACACCTGAAGGACAGAGGTCAATAAAATGAACCATCTTCATGTCTCAACTCACAGCTTCTTTCTTCTTAATTAGAATATGGAATCACTAACTTAGCAGAGCAGTTACTAACTTCAAGAAGTTGTCATGGGATGCTACACTTCCTCTCAGGCCCATGGTGTGACTCTTGGGGATGGTCCTGTGAAGGGCTAAGAGTTGGACTCGGTGATCCTTGTGGGTCCCTTCCAACTCAGCAAGTTCTGTGCTTCTGTCCATACTCTGCAGCTCCACAGATCTGCAAAACGCAGACCTGGCTGGGATTTAAAGGTGCTTTGGCTAAGTTCCTGTGGCATTATAAAGATAAAGAAAATAGAACAGACATCTTAGGTGAGGTTCCAGAGGGAAGAAGTTGCTAAATCAACTGGTAGAAAATATGTCTTTAATAGCAGTTTTTTTCAATAAACATAGCTAGAAGTTAACTAGAATATCATCATCTTAGTTCATTACATTTTTCCTTACCACTAAATGATACTTTGTTAGTCTCTGCTGCTTCTACTCTATATTTTATAATTATTTCAGAACCATGGATGTGACTTGTTTACAATAAATACTGTACAAATAAACAGTGGGAGGTGATCAGCAGTGCAGAGTTTCAGTCATAGAACTTTTGTACTCCAAAAATAGAGGACTTCTTAAAAAATCCCATTCTTTTGTGAAAGGGAAAGTATAAAGCAGACCTGCCAATATTTATTCATCTTCATCCACAAACTTTGTTCTTTAGCTGGAGCTTTGGCCAAGCTCGTGTTCTCAGCTGCACATTAACTGCTCAGAGAAGTGCCTGGTTGGTATTCTCAGATGGAAAAGATGTCGATAAATGGCAGAGAACACACCCTTTAAAATAGAGTTTAAAATAAGGAGTGATGGTCACCACCTGTCTGGGTTATGGTGCATGTGCTGGCATTTGGCACTTGGTCCTGTTTCTTGCAGTTAGACAGTAGCGAGAACTGACAACCTTCATTTTACTCAAAATTATATTCTTGGGCTTCCTGGTCTTAAACCAGCACCATTTAATACTGTCACTGTGGCTTTTAGTCTAGGAGGGAGCAGCAGAATTGTTCTGATAGCTCAAACCTGCTTTACATCACAGGAGCAGTAATGCCCAGGCACATTTCATTACAGCCAGCTAAACGATGATGGAAACAGATCCTGGCTGCTTTAGCACCTTTTGGAATGTGGTGACAAACCTGGAATAAATTCCCCTTCACTTGCTCTGATTTACAGCAGTTCAGCAGAGCAGAATCTGACACGTTCAGTGGATCCTGGGTTTGAGGAGCAGGAGCAGTCCCAGAGGCTAATCCTGTTTCCCATAGAAAAGAAGCCACAGTCTCTTAGATGCTGATGCACCAATCCCAGACAGATACAGTAAAATACTCTGCAATCTCCCTTTGCATTTTACTGTGCAGTAACTACATTGTGGGCTTTTATAATTCACTGTCGAGAAACCCCTGGGCACGTGGTATTTGCAAGCAGGGTCTGGCTCAGCAAACACAACCTGTTCTGATGAAAGAGTCTGTGCTGGACCTTGTGTGAGTGTTTGTTGTAAAGATGGGTGGGCAGAGGCCTTGTGGCTCAGTGGCTCAGCAGTGAACCCTCAATAAAGCTTCTGACAGCTTTTAAGCTGTGGGTTTGGCCAGTTCTTACTCTTTTTGTGTCAGTCAGTTCCTTTGTTTGGACCATAGTTGATTCAAACACAATTTTTGTGAGTGGTTCCATTGATTTTTTGTTTTTTTTTGTTTTGTTTTGGGTTTTTTTTTTTAATCCTTTGGTTGGAAATAATTGGGAGGCAGATGATTTAAATAAGGACTGATGTGTCCTGGCTGGGCTTTCTGTGGCTGAGAAACAGATTCTTCCCCACCGAACTACACGTGTTCTGTCTCCTCACTCTTTGTGCTGACCAGGATATTGAACATCTTGGAACATGCAAAATCTTTTTTTCCTTCTCTCCTTAGGAACACCTACTAGATTTTATGCCAAAACCTTTATCCCAGCTTTAGCTGTCTGAGTTCTCAGTCCCTGTTTCTTCTAGGTATTTGAAGAATTTGCCTGGGATAAGAAAGACAACACCAGTGTCTCCTTCAGACCAAGCAAATCAATGAATTTAACTGTGAGAATACACAGGCTTGTTCATAATAAGTCCCATGCAATTTGTTGGTGCACATTTTCTGGCCTTTTTATGAAAGGTGGAGACACCCTGTGACTGGGGGTGGGGAGAAGAAACTTTTGAGAAATGCTGTACTTTATAAGTGAAGAAAAGTGAGTGCCTCAGTACAGATAACGCTCCTATGGCTGAAGGTGTGGTCTTGGAACACATTTGGATCCCACATTTCCACTGTTCTTTCCACCACCACTTGCACATGTGGCTTTGGGAGAGCTTCTGAACCTCAGTCACAGAATTTGATGCCCTTCCCTGCAAGCTGCTACACTCCATAAACAACTCCCATTGTGATTTATTTATTGAGGATAAGCTGTTCCAGGAGCTTGACCATGTTTCAAGAACTGTGAGGGCTTCCTAAATGTTGGAAAACTGAAATCTTTTGTGCTTAAATTATGAGTCTTCTCGCAAAGAAAATTCTGCTAGGTCAGTTCTTTAGGATGTGGGCACAGAAAGCTGAGGGCTGATTAACAAGCTGGGCAAAGCAGAAAGATGTGATGTGTTCACTGAGCTGTAAGAGCCTGGTTGCTGTGAAGAACTTGCAGGAGTTTCCTTACAGAGCAGGTCAGCTATAAATGTAAAGAGGAGGATGCAGCAGGAATTCCCAGGCTGTACTGGGACTGAAGGGGGACAAAGACTCCAAGCACCAATCCCAGTGACATGGAAAACTTGGTGAGCCCAGAATGGCAATGCAAAACAAACCAAGAACTCAGCCTCTGTTTTAATAACCCTTCAGCAAAAATTAAAAGGCATGTTGAAATGGAACAGGCAGTTTTCTTTGTCCCCCTAAAGCACGTGTCACCCCTTAAACCTTTTCTCAAAGCTTTTAGAAGCTGAAAATGGGAGTAAACCATCCTCTCAGCACATGGGACACCGTGCTGGGGTGGCTGATGTGTCAGACAGTGGATACACTCAGTTCAGGGAGCAAAGCTACTGCAGAGGACTGAGCTGTTTGTTAACGAGTTGCTCGTGCTGAACAAATGTAATTGCTGTCTTCAGTGTAATTAATGACTCACTTAGCACATCAAGGGAATTGAATAGATATTATATTCTTGGCTCTTGGCAAACAGTTGATTTTCTGCCATACAAAAATCTATTAAAAAAGCTGGATGCATAGCAGGCAGATACACATTCCATGGCATGGATTCCCTCTTGGCCTGTATTCAGGGAAGAGAGGAATTGCTGATGCAGAGACCTCCGAGTGTGAAATCCTGTAAAGCAGTTTAGGGCAGATGTTGGTGCTGAAGTCAAGTTTGTTGTGTCTTTCACATATGAACGTTTTTTCAGTTCAGTTTTTGCCACTAAACCAGGCTTTGCAAGATCAGCCTTGCAGCCTGTGGGGAGGAAGGGCTGCCCTGGTCAAAAATCTCAGGGAAAGACAGTGAATAGCCACATCACAGGTGTCTCCTACAGCATTTTCAGACCAACTGCTTAAGCACTGGGCTTTGTATGAAACTATTAAAGTGACTTTCAGATGAAAATAATCACGAATATGACAAAAGTGTCACTGATGTAGAGGAGTCCCAAAGAGTGACCCGGTGTTAGCAGAAGTAAGGAAGAACAATCTTTGTTTCTCTCCATCAGAAGCCTCAAGAACGGCTGATAAACATGAATAAAGGTAATAAGTACATAAATATATAAATAAAGGAAGGTAATAGATCTACTCAGAGTAACAGTTGGAAAAAATCATTTGAGATATGCAAATTTTTCTCTAGATAAAAAAAGCATCAAAACTGTAAGTCAGGAACAGTTGCTCCAGTTTCCATTTCACTGGGCAGTTCAGGGAATGCACAGGACCCACTGTCAGTGTCTGGAGCAGAGGGAGGGTGTTATAAGGGGAGAGTAAACAGAGTCATTAGAACCTGTAGATTTACTGAATCACAGCTGGGAGGGACCCACAAGGATCATCAAGTCCAACTCTGAAGTGAATGGCCCCTACAGGGGATTGAACCTGTGAGCTAATCTCAGGGTCTGTACAAGAGAGACAAAGGAGTGAATTATCATTAAAATTGGTTAAGTGCCATCTCATTCCCATTCTTGTCTAACTGGAGCCCAGCTATCTCTGGGATAGTTGCCTCTTGCTGTGTCCTGGTTGTCATATCCAAAAGCTTGTGGCATAAAAATTGGTGGGAATTTAGTGGAGTTAGCACTTACCATGAATGTCCAAATACACATGAAGAGTGTCACCATCACGGAATTTCTGCTTCAGAGACTCTTCCAAAGTCACTGAAATGTGTGATTCTGTGATTTGCTCTGAGCTGTCTGAAGTGACCTCTCTGTTCCTTCTTTTTCCAGCTGGGACATGCTGCATCCCAGACACAGGCTGCTGCTGGATGGAGGGTTCCAGGTTCCCTTGGCTTTGTGGTTGGTTTTCCTTTGGCTGTTCTGTGATGCTGCCATGCCCAGTTACAGCTGGGTTGGGTTGGGTTGAGTGGTGGGGCAGCACTGAAACCACCTGTCCCTGGAGCACCAACCAGGCCATCAGCAGGTACAGTCAGACAGGGGAGAGTGGAACAGGTGGTTCTCTGGGTGATGTTACTCCAGAGGATACAAGATAACAATATTTTTTATGATTAAGCTTTGAACTGCTGTAGCAAAAATTTCCTTCTCACATCCCACCCCACAGAAAAAGAGTCTGATCCTATAGCCAGTGCAACAAGACTTTCCCATCTGCTAAAGAGCTGGGCTTGGAAAAACAGCAAACAAATCCCACCTGCAGTAAATCACGTGTAGCTCAGGGAAGCTGGCCCTGGGGATTTGGGGATGCAGCCTCAGCCCAGCTGCTGCTGTTTAACTCAGAGGGCACCTTGTTAAACACAGAAGGAAAGAATCTCAAGGTAAAGAACTGACCAAGCTGGAGGTGAGATGTTCCATCCTTTGTGCAGCTGGTGAGGATGGGCAACGATGTAAATACTATTTAGTCAGGAACCACAACAGAGAAGGGAAACTTGACTACAGTAGACTTACTTGAAAAAGAGGCTGAAAATACTATGGAATTAATGATTATAATAAAATAAAATAATATATATAATTAGAATGAAATATTAGTTAATGTAATATGTGTATCTATAGCATTTAAGTGCCAGATTCTTGTAAATGAAGTCTAAATAATTTCAGTTGACTTTTTTTTTTTTTTTAAATTGTATTTTTACCTCTTTTTCTATGACCTGGAAGAGCAAAGTGAATCTTGAACTCTTTCATTCCTGCCATGCAATTTCAGGGAGGCATTCCTGATAAGTAGGCAGCTGAATGGCAGATCCCATTCTGGGAGCTGTGTGAATGCAGACAGTAGCATTTTGCTAAATAAAAAATTACTTAGAAATTTTGAATGTAATTCCCTTTCCTAGTGATTTTTCACCTGTTGTTTAGTTTGTTTTTTTTCTTTTTACTTCAAACAAGAGCAAATAGTGATTTGTTTTGAAATGCCAGGCACCCTGTTTGATATTAACAATTAACACAGTAAACATAGATTTGATTGTATTCAGGTTGCTGATGACACTTGGACTGGCAAAGGCTTTCAGTGGTATCTGAACTAGACTGGAACTACACTGGATTTGTCTTGATGTTCTATCAGTATTTTATTTCCAGGTCTTTGAATCAACCCCTCCCCTGCTGTTCATTCCTTCTGGTTGCTGGAGATGAGGGTGTGACCGTGATTTGTAAGATCAGGCCCATTGATTTTCAGTAATTCAGGATCTTCTTGCTTTTAAGTCAAATAAGAAGAGATAACCTATTATTTTGTGGTATTTATCTTCCTCTCTCTTTGTCTAAAGCCAAGGGAGAAGGAGTGAGGTGTCTGCTGGTTGGGGTGGCATCCCAGAGCTTCCCACACAGCTTCAGTTTCTTGTTATGTAACAGGAAATTCTAAAATATGGTAAAAATTCCCTTTCTAACATTTTGGCATATAAATGAAATTCCCTGCTCTTCCAATCCAGGCAGTATGGTCTCACATATGGTTATTGTCTCATATTGAAAGGATCTGTGCTGATTTGGCTCCATATTTACTCCGCCCATAGTTTACACATTGTCTTCATCTTTACGAGGGGGGTTTGTCTACGAAGCAGAAAGACAAAATAAATTGAAGTTGCAGAAGCAATGGCAGCTCAGAGGCTCCATACAGTGCAGGTGCACTCGAGGTTTATGTTGGGGTGTGATGGAATTCTGGGTCTCACGAGGAGCAAGACATGGGTGGTTTGCAGACAAGGTTTTTTTCCTGGCATTGTTGTTTACCTGCTGCCAAGCAGGCCTGCTTTTCTCTGACTCTCTTTTTATTGTTCATGAAAATTGATATCACAGAATCTCTAGACTGGTTTATTTATTGTACAGCTGGAACAGAGGGATCTGTCTGTGGTCTGGGCACAGATGTGCCAGGGAAAGGGAGGCTTTGAGGACGTTGGCCAAGGTTTGGGGTATTTTTGGGGTTGTTTTTCTTTTGCTTAGGTGTGGGGGTTTTTTTGGGGGGGGACTGGGATACTGTAAGTTTTTTTCCAACTGCAGTAAATTCTCTCTTTTTGTGTAACTTTCTCTGCTGTGTGTCTGCTGATGTTCAACAAATTCCTCATATCCAGTCCCTTGCTGGTGGAGGCAAGTGCACAACAGCAAATTCATCAGCCTTTGCCTTAAAAAAAAATCAAGTTTGGATTTCTGTTTCTTTTATAGCCCATTCAGCACAACAGCTTTGTAAAAGCAGAGCAAGAGGTAGCAATTAAGCCCGATTTTATCCTTGTATTTGTTTTAGCCATTTATGTGCAATTCAAGGCTACTTTGCCACAATATTCATGCTGGTTGGCGCAAGAGCTTTCACCCCCACAATGTGTCTGCTGTGGACAGTCAACCCTAGCTGGCTTTTATCACGAAATGGGAAATCATCTCCACAGCGTTTCCCCCCCCGCATCTTATTGACCTCTCTCAGCGTCCCTGCCAAAGCTCCGGCTGTTGTCACAGGAAGGCTTGATTTGTCGCTAGTCTACCAGGCAGGGGATGTCTCCGCGAGCCGTTTGAAAAGGTGTGCCCGTCAGAGAGAAGCAGCGCTTTGCCCTGTGCCCTCTTTCCGAGCCTCCCTCCTGCGGCAGGAGGGAGGATGCTCCTGCTCAGGACCTACCTGCGCGCCGCGGGAGCCACGCTGGCCCCCTTGCCCCGCGTTCCCCGAGGGAACGGCAGAGCGACAGCCGGGCTGGGAGGGAGCGCCGGGATTTGCGAGGTGTGCCGGGTCCAGCTGCGCGGGCTGAGCTCACGCCTGGCCCGCGGCCAGGGCACAGCCCGCGGCGAGCGAAGCAGGTGTCGGGGAAAGGTTTGAAGTGCCAGGGGGGGCTGGGGGTGAGAGATTTGTTTCTGCACGGCACGGCGGCTGCGGGGTGAGTGCTCGGGCTCGGAGCAGTGGGAGGGTGTTAACCAGGGAGCGGGGAGAGGAAAGAGCTCTGGCCAGTGGACCGCATCGTCAGCAGGGCCAGGGAGGGGATTGTCCCGCTCTGCTCTGCCCTGGGGTGGCCTCACCTCAACATTGGGGCAGTTTGGGGGGACACAATGGAAGGAAGAGATTGAGCCCCTGGGCAGGGGCAGAGGAGGGGCAGGACTGAGCTCTTCTCCTCCACTGGCGTTATCTCGTTTCCTCAGAAAGACTTTGTGTCAAACCATGATTTCAGCTTGCAAATGCAGTTCTTACCCTGTGTGTTGAAACTGTCTGACCTCTGAAAGGCTTCCACACCTCTCCTTGGGTGAGATGAGCTTATTTGCTTTCTGAATTAGACACAGCCTCCAAATGCTCTGTCACTGGGCTGCCCAGAGACCCAGTGAGGCTCTCCTGATGCTGAACTTATCGAACACCAATAACTAAAAATTAAAAAAAAAAAGATAAAATGCAGATTTCCATTTAACCTGGTTTTGCTCAGTGCAGAGTGTACATGTATCACAGAACTGGTGCTTGGCATTGCAAATTGTACACAGAAATGTGAGTAGTGGACGAAAGTGACTTTCACTTTTAATACTTTGCCATTCCTGTCTTATAGAACTTTGTGGGAAAAAGGTTTAGGTGGGAGTTTAAGTTGTGAAATAAGATTTCTTCATTATGACTTAAAAAAAAACATAACAGAGGTTATATATGTATATATCTCTATATGTATTTATATATAGGATGGGGGTGTTTTGCAGATGTGGGTGAGACAAGTGATGTGCAAAGCTCCTTTTGAGAGATATGTTTGAGTGTATGGAGGAAGAGCTGGGATCGTAGGGGTAGTGCTGAACTACTCTGAACATCTTCCTCTTGTGAGTACTGAAGGAAGTCTTGCTCTCTCAGGGAGGAAGGAGCAACTCCTTATGTCGTGGGCTGTCGAGTCCAGGCTGGTTTTCCACCAGGACCCTCAGATCCTTCTCTGCAGAGCTGTTCCAGCATGTCACCCCCAGCCTGTACTGACCAGCCTGTGCCTGTCCAGGGGATTGATGCAGTCACCGACCCCAGCTGGTATCTTGCTGCAACTGATGGTGCTCCCTGTGAGGTTTGGGTTTCAGCCCCAGCTCAGTGAAGGTATATACTTTACAAAGTACTCTTTTTTTCCTATTCAGGAGGTTATGAAGCTGCTTCCTCCAAACTCAGTCCACGTGTAAGCCTTGTTGTTGACTGAAGCTGTTCTAGCTGACTGCAGCTGCACAAGTAAGTGAGCCTCCCTCATCCCTGGCACAAGTCCTTATCTTGGCTGAGGTCTACAGGGCCCTTTTATGCATGGAAAGAATCCATTCTGTTGGCACAGACTGAGCTTTGTGGAGTGCAGGAGGGGAGCAGAGCCCATGGCACGATGGTACTGCCTCTGTCGATAGAGATCACCCTTTCCCTCTTCCGTGTCTTGAAGCGGTGGGAGTTTGTGCATGATACTGCACATTTCCTCAGACAGACTGGATTGAACTGTTAGTAGCAGATTAAATAGGAACTAACAGCCAGGATGAAACTCAGGAAAGAACTTTTCAGTCCACAGGGATGAACAAGGTCCCAAAGGAATCATTTCCTTCTGAGCAGTGGGAGGTATTTTGCCAGTCACTCCAAGAACTCTGTTTAAAAAAAAGTCCAAAAATTTATTTTTGCATTTTCTTTACTGCTCAATACAGTTGTATTTATCTGTTGGTCAGTATGTGGAAATGTTCTCTTACTCAGCTGAGAAGCTGCTTTTCATGGGAAAGCTTTTCAGTCTCAACTAAGAGGCAGGAGCCTGACAAGGGTGTCATAGGCCATACTGCTGCAGATCCCTGCCACTGATATTTTCTGGCCAAGGAGGCTGTAACCTACAGCTTCACCTTGCACTGGGTTAGATTTTCACCCTGTGCTTGTTGACATAAACCCCTGGGCTGTGTTTTGTTCAGTGGGGTGTGCAGTTCTCTCCAAGCTCACTCCAGTGGTTGTGCACCACAGACACACCTCGGGGACCCCAGGGGACCGAGGTCTTGTTTCATATTCAGCTCAGGTGCCTTGGAACTGCTCCTTCTTCCCTGTGGCTGCACAGCTCTGTAAGCTGAAGAAGAGCTTAGCAGTAATGAATCTATCTTTGACATATCTGGATCCAACCCAGGCCCAGTTGGCTGCGTGGTTTTCTGGCAAAGTCTGCTTTCCCATCCTTATCCATTCTTACAAAGAGAGCTTTCCCCATTCAAATGTTTTGATCTCACTGAAATGTTTCAGTTAAATATTTCTTTTGCAATGCCGTTTTCTGAGAATCAGTATGTTCCCATGGAAATATTGGATCACGTCTAACATACGTTCTCAACTGGCAAATATAGGCAGAGAAATGTCAAGCAGCTCCTCTTCAGAGAGGTCCCATTCAGTGTCCAAGATCTGCAAAACCTTCTTCCTTCTCACATAAACCTACTTCTTTTTCTGTGGCCTGACACTTCATGGGAAGCTCCAGGAGAGTGAGGGTGTTGCTGTGCTGTGCCACGTGCTCTTGATCCTGTCTGGGCAGCTGCACGGACACAAGCCTGACCTGTTCCCCAGCCAAAGCTGCCCTCTTCTGGGAACAAGGAGGGGAGCACCACGAATCCAGGACTCCATCTCCATTGTTACCTGAGCACCCCCAAAGCTTTGGAGGTTCCTCTGTCCCTCTGACTATGCTCAAGTGAAAGCTCAGCAATTTTTAAAAATACATGAAGGCCTTAAAACATATTTATGCATATTATCCATGAGGTATTTGCCATTTGAAAGCTGAACCTCTGTGCAATCAGTAGGTTTCCATACAAACTGGGAACTCTGGGATACTGCTGAAAGTCTTCTCATGTGGAAAAGTCGTAATCTCTCTGTGAAGGGATGTGTGTGAGGACAGAAGCAGCATGGAGAAAAGAAAGGGAAAAGGCATTTGCAGCTGGCCTTAGAGAAAAGGTATAAAGCTGAGAAAAGAAGAAAAAAATGGGTCCAGGACAGAAAGCTGGGGAGGAGAGAGGGAGGAGGAGGATCACTGCAGGTCTGTTGCACTTAGCATTAGGAATTGCTACAGAGCACGCAGGTTGTAGTGATTTTCTAATACTGACTAATATGTCAGAAAGGCTATTCTGGATTTAGACCAATATATACAGTTTCTTGTCTAAGCAGAACCATATGCTCAAATGAGAGATCATTTTATTTTACTAGGATGGACAGTAAGTAGAAACATATTCCAGATTTCATGAGGTTCCTTCCCCCTTGGCAGCCACGGTGCTGCTTGTGCTTAGTCTATGGTTTTTCAACTGTTTGATAACTGTCCGTGGCTTTACAGGACTCCAAATCCTCCTGTGTCATGATGTCCACTGAACTGTGACTAATGACTGTGTCAGAGAGCTCGTTCAGCAGGTCACCCCGGCTGGAGCTGGTAATTTTTAGTAATAAAACACATCAAACTGATCTGCCCAATATGGCAACATGCTGTACAGTAGAAGACGTAGCTTTTGTGTCTTTCCTTGAGTTAAGACTTAATGTTCTGTGTTCAGAGACTGACCTCATGCAAATCCTTTCTGACAGCCTAGAAAGAAGGGAAAAAAGCCCAAACCCCTTTGTGGAATGTGCAAGCTGGTGTTTAATACATGAGCCCATGCACAGCAGGTTGAGCAATCAAATGTACATAGATATTTATACAGTTTGACACTGGTAAATAGTCCAACCCCCTTCCCTCACAGCCACTGACTGTTCTAGTTGCAGTTCTGTGTATTGCTGTGTCACTGTAGTTTAGTGTCCACCACTAACTCCTGCCTTGGTGCTGAACCACCACTACTGGGTGTAACAAGGCATTTTTGGCTGATCCAGGCTTGTACTGAACTCTGGCTGTTCACTTGGGGTCTCCCCTAGTAGACCAAGGACTTGGTGCTTGTTGAACTTGCTCAGCTCCCAGGAAATCCTGAAGGAAATCCTGTGCCACAGGGCTGTTTGCTGCCTTCCTGCTGCCTCCTGCAGAGCCTCCAGCAGCGACTGCTGCCCACTGGCTGCTCAGACCCAGGGACTCTGTTTAGCTTTTTCCAGAGTGTCTGCTGATGTTTTATGAAGGAATGGTCTTCTAGGGCAGACCAGCAACAAAGCAATTGGTATAGCTGAAAAAACCTGCATTTTATGGTAGGGCCTTGAAAATAAGTTAGAGGGCTAGGAATCACCAACCGTGGGAAGTTCAACAAGAGGAAGGGCTGGATTCTGCCCTTGGGATGGGGCAACCCTGGAGGGATGGACAGACTGGGAATGAGAGGCTGGAAAGCAGAGCCGGGAAAGGGCCCTGGGGGTGCTGGTGGGTGCCAGTTGTCCCTGAGTCAGCAGTGCCCTGGCAGCCAGGAGGGACATCCCTGTCCTGGGGCAGCAGGGAGGGGATTGTCCCGCTCTGCTCTGCCCTGGGGCGGCCTCACCTCAACATTGGGGCAGTCTGGGGGGCACCAAGTTGGCATATTCTCTGTGATTCTGTAATCTATTACATCTGTTTTAGAGCCTTGAATTCCCAACATATCTTTGATAGTCTCCCACAAGCAAGAATGACAGTATTAAATTGGCTTTTAAACGGATTTTGGAATTCAAAAGAGAAAAACAAGCTAAATCATGGACACATTTGCTTCAGTCAGGAGGACAAGCAGAACCATCTACAAGAATAGTCACTGCAACACTGTGCTTAGTAAAGACCAGAGGTTGGCTGCTGGGTACCAACTGCTTTAGCTGTCCCCAGGAGCCTTCTCATCCCTGATTTATTGGGATTATATTCTGTGGAGATGCCTGTCTTCCACTGATTTGCACTGGGGATGATTCCCTCTCACCTGGGTGGTGCTGCAAGGGAGATGCAGCAGCCTGGTACTTGCTGACATCTCTTTGCACAGCAGCAGGGAGAGTCTGCATTTTTTTTCTTACCTTAAGGATGGTTGGCTGCTAGTATCTGACAGCTGGAATATTCCAGAGCAACTGCAGTCAATATTTTCCTTTGCCCAATCCATTAACAGCCTTTCCAGTCCTAGCTTTAAGTATTCAGCTCCTGAATTTGGGGGGAAGAGAACGGTGTTGAGAAGATGAGTTCATGTTTCAACGTTACCATCCACCTGGATTTGGGAAGGAGATGGCAACAGATATAGTTTGGAAAGGTGTAAACTCATTTCAGTATTTAATTTGGCTTGCCCTGCTGCCAGGTTATCTCTGCCAGGGTCTCAGTGCATTACCCTTGATGCCCACACCATTTGTAAACACACATATAGCTGTGTGTTAATGCTGGTATGCAACAGAACTAACAATCAGCTTCAGCACGGGAAAAACTCATTGATGATGTGTAGACTCCTCAGACACAGATACTACTGAAGACTTCTTGAGACTGAAGGGTTAACACACGGAACTGCCAGTGCTGCTGGAGGGGTGTTCGTGGGAGCTTCATTACAAGTACCTAACACCCACTCGAAAGAAGCTGTTAAGTGGTTTTGGAAAATGTGACCTGTGTTCTGTGGTGGGGATGAGTAATTGTGGCAAACAGTTGTAGTACCTACTCAGGAGTTTACAGCTTTTCATTTATGAAGTTTATACCTCAGTTCTGTAACTAAGTCAGTAATTTTTAGCTCTGTTCACATAGTGATCCCATGCATGAGACCGGTTGCCACTACTGAGCTGCAACAGCAACCCACTCCAAGAGAGATCTGAAACGGTGGAAAAAACCCATCCAAGTGACACGTGTTCTGTGGGGCCAAAGAATTCCGTGTATTCAAACCCAGTACTTTGCCTTGTGTTGTGGTGAGGACCTGCCTTTCATTGTGCTGCTGAAACATCATCAAAGCCTGGGAATCTGAGGGACATTCCAGTGGAAACCTTTGCAAGCTGCAGCGAGGAACCCAAATTCAAAGCAGGTCTGTGGACTTGGCGCCCTTGGTAAGAAGAACGCGAGATGTGCCGAAAGCCCGTCCGGAGACAGACGGGAGCTGGGGCTGTGCGGCTGCAGAGGGACCAGCACGGCTCCCGGCGTTTAGCCAGACCTAAACAGAGGCAAACTGTACTGGAAGTTGTAGGATACTTCAGGAAGTGGCTGTTAAATATTTCGGCAAAACTCCAATTGGTAGTAATACTCTGTTTAAAGTGGTTTCAGGGAAGATAAATATTTGTGTGTGTTATCTTGACATACGGAGATAAACACAGTTGTTCTATACAAATATTGGTTTGACCTCAGATTATTTCATTAGCAGCAGCATGTGAGGCCCATTACATGTCTCTGAAAGCAGCTGCCAGCTGCTGTGAGCATCCAAAGTTTGTTGTATGGGCTGCTGTCAAGAACGTCTGTCTTGCCTTTCGGTTTGGGAGGAGTGAATGCAAACCTTGCTCTCACTTCTCTGTGGCAGGGAGTAAGGATTCCACCTGCTTGAGAGGAAATCTCACCGTGAGCCAGTATAGTCAAGGAGATCAACAGCACTATGAAAATGTAAATGCTGGTAGTTTATATACCTGTTCCTGCAGGTGCTTTAATGTGTGCACACAGTGATAAGGGATGTCCTCTGCCTCTGTCAGCTCCTCACTGTGCATGGGAAGGACAAAGACCAGAATCATAGAACACACTGAGCTGGAAGGGACCCACAAGGATCATCCAGTCCAACCCCTGGCCCTGCACAGGCCCATCCCCAAGA
>JAYRBT010000028.1:828488-844094 GCA_036023395.1 Myiotriccus ornatus | reverse complement strand
AGGGGCAGAGGAGGGGCAGGACTGAGCTCTGCTCTGGGGGGACCAGGGACAGCCCCCAGGGAATGGCTGGAGCTGTGACAGGGATATTAGAAAAAGAGCCCCAACAACCCTACCTTGTCCCTGAGAGTGTTGTCCAAATGCTCCTTGAGCTCTGGTAGCCTTGGTGTTTTGACCACTAAACCTTCCCTGACACAGCTCCAGCTGTTTCCTCTGGTTCTGGTCACCAGATCAGAGACTGGAGCTGCCCCCTGTGAGGAGCTGCAGACCCCGGTGAGGTCTGACCTCAGTCTCCTCCTCTCCAGCTGAACACACCAAGTGCCCTCAGCTGCTCCTCGTGTGGCCCCTCCAGGCCCTTCCCCATCCTCGTGTCCCTCCTTTGGGCACTTTCCAACAGCTTTAGATCTTTCTTATATTGTAGCACCCAAAACTGTAGCCCACCAAAGAAACTGCTGGGCCAAAATCTGTAGAAGCTGCTCATGAAACCAATTCTGCTGCCCCCAGGAAAAGAGGGAGCAGAGCTTTGTGCAGCAGTTCCTTCTGCTGAAGGAGCATCTGCCCGTGTCGTGTGCGGGCAGGCAGCCAGCGTGTCCTGCCCACGGCCAGGCTGTGCCTGCTGCCCGCAGGAACTGGCTCTGCTTTCGTACCATTATGACCCACCAAAGGGCAGCACCTTCTTGAATAATAACGAAACTAAGCCCAGGGTTTAAGCTAGGAGCGTGCACTAGTGCTTCTCTGCTCTGTAATAAAAGTCATAAATAAAATCTACTGAATGAGATGCTAACTTATTTTCTGAGTAAGGATGAGATGTTAACTCCCAGAAGAACAAGAAAAATATATCCCCCCCAAAAAATAATCTCAGAAACTCAGAGTAGATTACAGCATGGTGTTGAGATAGTTCCCCAGGGAGCACAAGATGAATTAATACCCACCCGGCCTGACACGTGGAGAGGCCGAGTGCTGCACAGGGCGAGGTGCCCCAGTGCCAGGGGGGTGTCCACACAGTGCCCCGTGCAAACCCCTCGTGAACCATGGAAATATATTTTGGGCATGCCAGTTTGGCTGGCTTCAGCTTAGAGCTCTGATCACAGAGAATGGCTCCTGAGCCAAACCGTGGGCTTTGCAGCTCTGCTAAGGCTTTGCAAGAAGCAGAAGCTCCCAGGTGCACCTTTATTAGTAAGTAGACTTAACAATATGGACTAATAGGGAGAAAAACTGCCTTCTACAGTTTCTTTTTTTCATACACAAGTCCATGAACTCCTCAACTTTTTCCACAGAACCCCCATAACCAGACAGGGCAGCAGGGTGCACTGCAGGGGATGGAGGTGCCTGGGCCCCAAAAGGATGTGGATGCTCAAGACTTGGAGGCAATGGGTTGACACGGCTCCAGGTGCCCAGGCTCTCTTTCTTGGCAGCCCTGGGGATAAAGAAAATCAGCTGAGATCCCTCCCTTAGTCTGCATTCCTTGCCTTATCCCTAGTCCTGGCTTGTTCACGCTACAAAGCCTGCAAGGGGCAAGACCACACAGGTTCAACAGCCTGAGTACAGCAGAGAGAAAGTTCCTCAAAAAAAGTGAATTACAGTGATGAGATAATTTCTTCTTCTGAAGAAGCTCCTTCCCAGAGAGCCAAGCAAGGAGCCTTGGCAGTATGGACATGAGGGCTCTTTGTGGGCAAAGCCAGCCAGACACTTGTTCCAAGTCCTGAGAGGTCTCACTGGCTTTTCCCCAAAAAAGATGCTCACCTGGCTGCTCCAGCACCAAAGCACATCTTTGAACAAGCTGATGGTTGCATTTTTCCTCTTCTCCCTCACTCTGTGATTTTCAGAACAGAAAAAAAACCACTGAGCTCTGCTCTGGGGGGACCAGGGACAGCCCCCAGGGAATGGCTGGAGCTGTGCCAGGGCAGGCTCAGGTTGGATCTCAGCACAAGGTTCTTCCCCCAGAGGGTGGTTGGCACTGAACAGGCTCCCCAGGGCAGTGGGCACAGCCCCAAGGCTGCCAGAGCTCCAGGAGGGTTGGGATGATCCTCTGGGGCACAGGGGGTGACTCTTGGGGATGGGCCTGTGCAGGGCCAGGGGTTGGACTGGATGATCCTTGTGGGTCCCTTCCACCTCAGTGTATTCTGTGACTCTGTGATTTATTTCTGAGGGGGGTTCTGCAGCTGTGAATGTGTTGGGAATAGTTGCCATGAAATCCTCTCGGGGGTCTGTGCACACAAACCATTTGTAAGGGCAGAACACACTGGTGGAAAGCTGAGAGACTGTCTGGGATCAGCCACAATACTCATCAAAACTCACGTGATAAAGAGCATTGCTTGGGTTTCTCAACTAATTTGTCTGCTGTTGTCTGTTTACTCAGGAATCTGCTCTCAAACCCTATGTGGTAACATAATTGACTGAAGAACCATAACATAACCAGAAAATGAATCAGAAGGAATTATTTTACAAACCCACCACTTAAGTGCGAGGCAGTGGCAATCCGCAGTGGCCCTTTTCATCTGCTTATCTTCATTAAGGCATTAGAGATCCTGTCTGCTCTGCCAGGCTGCTCCCAACCCTGCACTCACAAACATCCTCTTTCTCTTTTTAATTTTTTTTTTCTTGAAAGAAATATGGTTTTCTATTCGTATCTTAATCCCTTAATAGAGAAAGAAAAGAATAAATAAAAGCCTCCATAATCCTTATGCTATTCATGTATTGAAGGTGGGGAAGAGGCAAGGTAGGAGGGGTTTCAGTTGGTCCTAAGCTCAGCTTAACACAGCATCACTCATATAAATGAAATAACACCGTTCTCTTCTACCTAAAAACCTTTTTCTTGCCTGTGCTGTCCCAAGGCTTTAAGTACCTTCACTGCAGTGAAAATTGCTGGGACTGCCCGTGCCAGCCAGTCTCAGAATTCCCGAGTGCTGGGGCATTGCTGGGAAAAGGCCATGTCTGGGAAATCTGGGCTTTACTGAAAAAGGGCAGAATGTTCATGTTCCAGAAATAATTTTTCCTTCTCTTGACATTATTTTTGCTAACCAGAATAGTCTGAAAATAAGGGGAAAGAGTCTTTAGTGTAGGTAAAGGTGTTCAAGGTAGATGCTATTTTTTTTCTCTTAAATGGGAAATGTGTATAAAAATTACATTTTAAATCACAAAATACTGTGGAAATGCATATGTTGGCTTAATTTTATTTAAGGCAGGCTGGTTCAGTTTAACTTTGCATCTAAGCTGAGATTTTCAAACTGCCTTCACATGCTGCCTACCTCTCAGTGGTGGTGTCTTTGGGTATGCTGGGTGACTCACCAACACCCTAAGTGTCAAAGCCAAATATACTCTCTTTCTAAATTACGAATCCATTTTTTTTATCTTTAATTGCTCCAGTATTTTCATACTTGTTCCTCTGGCCTACTCCCCAAGTGTTTCATGGGCCAGCTGCACGTGTGTGTTGTCTGCCAGCATTTCTCAGAGACAAGAAATCACATCTGAATTTGTTCCCTGTTCACACCATCACTTGAATTCTGCTGGGAATCAATTCTAAACAGTTATAGATAAATCCATGCAAAACTATGGGGGAAAAAATCAGATTTTTTTGAATCCAGAATTAATACTAAATAATGTCCTATTGCACTGTTGATGTAAGATTCAGATAACTATAGATAGATCAAATATCAAATTGAGGCTCAGTTACTGTGAGTCATCAGTTCCTATAAGTTGTATTTCCATTCATTTTCTCTAAGCCTGACTCAGATTTTTGATCAACATTCAGAGTCAGTATTGCACTCTGAATGTACCCCCTCTCCTGACAATCTGATGCTTTTGTCAGCAAAGGGAACGAGAGCAGAAAATGATGTGAAACTGAAAAACTGATGTGTTTTCTTGATCCTGGCAGAGAAGTTTCTACCATTTGCTAAGTAGTAAAACCCGTTTGCTAATCTGTTGCCATCTGCCTTTATTACTCCAGCCCACTCAGAGGGACACTGTGACAGCCAGTATATTACTGAGTTATATCAACTTCAAATCATGCACTGAACAACTGTGTATTTTATTTAGTCCTTCTTTTTAAGGACATCCATGTTTGCCATGCTGGAAAAACTATGGATCCTCGACATTTAGGGTTTTTCTGTAGATGTTATTGTATTTTCCAGGTTTTAATTTTTTTTTTTTTTAAAGTTCCTTTGGTTACCAGCACTACTGGAGGCTTCTTAATGTAATCAACCCACTGCTGTCCCCCTTGAGTCTGGAGACCAAGCAAAACAACAGCACCAAGAGGTGTGAACTTCCCCCCTTCATCTTAATAGACTGCGAAATTCAAAGTCCACATGTGACCACTTGAAGTTTTAGTGTCAACTTCTGCTGCTACAGGATGTCCAACAAATGCACATCTTGTCCAGCCTCATATGGGCATACCAGATGTTCTTCCACTGAGTGGACATTCCAGAGGGAATTGCTGCAATGGCCCAGCAGCAGGACAGAGGTAGGAGGTAGGGGTGGTCTGGAGTGTGCCAGTTGTGACATCCTTTTTGGATGGAGGGTTTGGGAGCTGTCTCCTGAAATTTCTCTTGCGAGCAACCACTTGGAGCCCTTTTCCCAGATTTCATAGGGGTGTTGTTAAAACTGCTGAGAAATTTTCACTCATCTGCAGCCAATATTGCGAACTTTAACAAATTGTGGAATAATTTTTCCTCCCATGCAGAGAGTGGAGAGGATTCTCAGGCATACTTTCCTCTTTCTTTCTGTAAAAATGAAGGCATTCACTCACTTTTGTGCCAGGCTATCTATTTAAAACATATCCAAAAGGACTTTGAAACATGTAGGCAAGAATAACCTTTTCTGAATGATACCAAAAGTACAAAGCACACACTCTTCTTTCTGTTATGCTCCATTTAGCTCTGCCTTGCTATATAAAGCACACTCATTTTTCTTGCTTGCCAGGTGCCAAATGAGAGCAAGTTACTTTACCACCTATATAAACCTTAGAACTCATTTTTATTTACCCAGAAAAATTCTAATTGTCAAAAAAACTGAAAGTCACTGTAGATTTTCCTCTAAAAGCATGTCTTTCCACTGCTTCCATCTGCATTGCCCCAGACACCTCTCAGGAATTTCTGACTTGCTGCTTTTGCCCTCCTCTTATAAGAATCACGTAGACATTTAGGTTGGAGAAGACCTTTAAGATCATTGAGTCCAACCATTAATCAAGGACTGCCAGGTCCACCACTAAACCATGTCCTTAAGTGTCACATCTACATGTTCTTATTCATGACCTTGCTGATAAATTCAAAGGTGATTGAAAAATTACAGGATGATCTCTTCCTCCCTTTGGGGTATCTTTCTTTCTCCCTCTTTAAAGTCTCTTCTGCTTCTTTCCTGACTCAGGAATTGGAGCTCCAGTTTATTGTCCTCTTGTAAGCCTTCCTTTTAGCTCCAGGATACAGCTTTATTTCTCAGCCTCCTTTGGACAAAAGTAGAGATTACTCTGTCTTCTGCTTTTTTCCTCTTAGCTCCTCACTTTTCCCTGGCTAATTAGAATGAAGGCTCCTTATATATTCTGAGTTCCTTTCCATCCTGGGCTTTGTCTAGTCAGTGCCAGCTTCTGTTTGTACACTCTCCAATCTTTAGAGGTCATTTTCTGGCTTACACTTAGAGGTCCATCATCACCCTTCTTCATCTACCATTGGACCTGGTCCTTGATCACTCTGAATTCTCACTCTGGGTCTCCATATTTGCATTTGCCAAAAATCGTGCAGTTTCCCTCTGCAGAACATCTCCATGCTAGATATACTGCCTGGCATCTACTTGACTGCACTTTGATCCATCCAAACTGGGATCCCTGTAGGATCTTCTCTGCTTGTCTCTGGAGGACACTGCAGTCTCTCACACCCTCTCTGACTGCAGAAAATGGCTTTTCTTTAGTGCTTACAAAAATTCTAAGAATATTTATCAATGCACAGTGCAACAGCCTGTAGCAGTGAGTGATATCATCCATCTTGTTTCCTCGTACTTTCTGATCTTTACTTACACTTTTTTTGGTGGTCTTACCTGCAGTCTTTCCTAAAATAAGTCAAACCAAGGTTTGGGAGCTCCAGAGAAATTTCTCATTTCTCTGGCCATGCCCAGAGCAGCTGTTGCCCATGCTGAAGCCAGCCATGGGTGCAGGATTACAGATGGAATGGTGGGGTCGGGGTTGTCCTCTCAGACACTTTTGTACTTGGGGCTTCCCGTGGCTCCACACACGTGGAGAGAAAGGAGGTGATCATGACAGAGAGAGATGAGGTGGGTGCAGCTGTGCTGACAGTGCTGCTGCCTCTGGCTGCCTCGGCTGCCTCTGTTCCTCTCCCAGCATCAGGAGTGCATGGGTTTGGCCTGAACTGAAACACCGTTCTGCAGGAATCATCAGGCTCCCTCAGATTCTTGGGTAGCCAAGAGTTTCTGGTCCCCCACATGGGTGGATGGCACAGAAGCACTATCTCATTTTAATTCTCTTAACATGAGTTCTTATTATTTGTAGTTAAAAGGCAGAAAGATCACAGGTTGATTCCTGTGAGCCTGGTTGTTTTGGACATTCTGGTAGTTAATTGCCTCTTGATCTGGAGTCGTTCTCAGAGCATACAGAAACCCACCAGGTCCTTTTCACAGCTCCTCTGGCTTCACACAGCATGTCCCCTCAGGGAGAGGTGGCAGAAGGTGCCAGGTGTGGGGTGCCATAGTGACAGTTCCAGCTGGAACTGCCTTGTATTCCTGAAATTGTTTTCTTAGGAGTGGGTGGGTTGTGTAATGTCTTCCTCTTTTTTCCTGGATGGTTATTATGCTCTCTGTTCTGTGTTCATAGTGACGTGTGTTTACTAATAGTGTGGTGCCATGCCACTGCCAAGCTGCTTCTGCTAACAATGAAACAGGGGAAAAGTGATATTTATGGAGGTTTGGGGGCTGGCTGGGCTGCAGGGCTTGATTTTTATTGTAGTTGACTGCACACTTCTCAGACACGAGAATCTGTATCTCATTGAGCAGAGCTGGTTTCCATTTCAATCTGGGTCCCATTATTGGGGTTTGGTTTGCATTCTGTTGGGTTGGCCATGTGTGGATTCACACAAACAAATATGGAATTTATGTCTGTAGCTTTCACTTGTGGGATTTAAACCTCCACCTATTTGAAAATGTCTCTGGAAGGGGATAAGAGGAACTACAACGTTCCTCTTTCTAATGGAAGGATATGTTGTGTAGCAACAAGCAGGCCAATAAAAATAGTTTGAATTAATTTCCACCCTCTACTGAGCTACCAGGGCACGGGAGAGCTGTACTAGGGAAGAGAACAGCAGATGTGACTCGCCACTGCTCACACTGTGTATCTCCTGTGGCTGTGAAAGGACCTGTCATCAGCCCTACACAGTTCACCAACACCAGCTACTACCTGGAGATGCCTGCAGTGAGTTTTTCAGGTTCAGGGTGTTTCATGTTTGGAGAGCCTTTGCAGTGGTTTCAAGAAGAGGTTTCTGAGAGCAAACCAATTCCACTTCAGCAAAGATTTTCTCCTGGATGATATCTGTATTGACAGAGATGGGATTTTGGAATGTGAGCTGTGCATGAAAATGTAGATTGCTGGGGTAGGGGCTTCTTTTAAAAAGTGCTTCTAAGAAGAGCTACGTGTCTGTGGACAGTTGACTTCTTTTGGAGGAATATATTATGCCAAGGAGGTGACTTGGCAGACACAAAGCATTTCTAGGCAAGATGCCTGGAGAAAGGCAGCTGGCACTGTTTGCCTCTGAGCTGGGGCTCTTCCTGACAGGACAAGAGGAGTTGTGCTGAAACCAAAGGGTCTCGTTCTGTCTTTGCCTTCCCTGAGCAGGGTTCATTTGTCCTTGGGAGACTCTCAGCCTGTTTCTTCAGTGCTGATGCAGAGCTTGGTTCACTGCCAAACTGCAGCTTCCATTCACCTCTCAGTTGTCACTAATGGTGTCTCCTTCCTCCTTTTTTCTTTTTTTCTTTTTGTTTCAAGTTACGTTCAAGCAGGAGTTGTGTAATTCCAGTCTCGAGCTTTTTGGTGTCCCCTGTGACTGTAACCCTAAATACTCATAGAACAAATGGTGACCCGACCTTTTTACTGACCAAATAGGGTTATGAAGGGGACCACCTAGAAAAGTACCTTTTTTTTCCTGGAGAAAAAAGTATTTCCATTAAACTTTGTGGCAATAGGGGTTTGCTTCTCCTCCCCTGAGTTTCACACCAGGACCAGCCCAGCCTTAAGCCATCACATTGCTGACAGGACAGATGCTTTCAGGTGTAAACTCTCCTGCTTCAGTGTCTGTTGCCCCATGCCAGGCCTGAGGTATGTTTATATCTTCTCCTACCAGTTCATCTGCATAACTCAATTGATAGAAACCAATACTTTTCATGTTAAAAGTTATACCAATTACATATTACCCAGTTATGAATTTGTTACCCTGAGTGTCTCAGGTAGTCTCTCATTAGGGGGAAGAGGAGGTGGTATTTTAGGAGTTGGATGCCCAGCAATAAATCTGTGCTACTAGTGCATCTTATACACAGGAAAATTTTAACAGGCTTAATGAATTTAAGCTGACTTCTGGAGAGCTTGACTGTGCAACTCTATAGTCTCTACACAAAGTTATATTACAAGAACATGTAAACATCATATGTCTGATTTGTCCTTTTCCAGCCCTACATTTTCTCAATTACATGGGTGCAGAATATGTGATCCAATTTCAGTTCCCATACAGTTTCCACTGAAACCACCTCATAACCACATGGAATAAATGAAATATGAAGTATGTCTGTGTTTGGAAAGGTTCCTGATTTTCTTACCTGGATTCATAGTTTATATACACATGGATACTAGCCATACTAAAATAATAAAGAATGAACATGAAAACCTTTTCTATTTAGAAAAGAAAATCATGACTCAGCCCAACAAGAGATGAAACTTGTGGTTTATGAAATGCAGAAAATTGAGTGTCAAAGTCAGTTCAGAGATGGCAGAAGCCCTGAATTTTGAACATTCACTGCAGTGAATTGTTCTTCCTATTGTCATAGTGAACCAAACAATCAGCTTTGGTTTTCATCTTGTGCTGAGACTTCAGAGAGAACTCTGCTGAGAAGAATGGATGCCTCTGTAGTGTTCAATGCAGTACTGCTTATGGCCCTGAACTTTGTGTTGCCTCTCAAACAAGAGCTTCACATTTGCATTGGATGCAAACTATTTTAATATTAACATTAGATTTGAAAAAGTTATGCAGACCCTAACTCCTCTGTGACAGTGGGGGGAAGTGCTGATACACATGGATCCTGACACTTTGCTGGCTCCTGTTCTATAAACTGATCGTAGGATGAGCTGCTTTCAAGAATCGTGGCTTCTCCAGCAGCTACACTTGCCACGGCCACCAAACTGTTTCCTAGATGTGTTCAGTACCTCTGGGTATTGTCTGTGTGTCGGATTCAGAGGTAGGACAAGGGGGAATGGCCTTAAGATGAAGGAGGTTAGATTTAGATTAGATGTCAGGAAGGAATTTCTCCCTGTGAGGGTGGGGCCACAGGTTGCCCAGAGAAGCTGTGGATGCCCCATCCCTGGAAGTGTCTAAGGCCAGGTTGGATGGGGCTTGGAGCAACCTGGGCTAGTAACAAGATGGTCTTTAATGTCCTTTCCAACCCAAACTGTTCTATGTTTCTGTGGTTCTAGGTGTTGGGCCAACAGAGGAGAAACTTTTTCCGAGTGGGGGTAGTATCTCCCCTCCTTCCCCCCTGCCTGTTCCCTCGCTGCTTTATGACCCCTCTTGCCATGAAGTCTTTTTGTGATGTTCATACAAGAGCTGCTCCCCTGGGGCTGTGACTCATTTCTTCAGGGCTGTTGGCATCTTCTGCTGGCAGGCAGAGGGGGCTGATGGAGGGGAGCTGCTCCTGCAGACAGCCCTCTCCAACAAAGCCATGGAGGAGAGAGTTCGTAGGAGGGAGTGGATTCTGTGTTTGGAAAAAAAATTAAAACATTAGCTTGCTGCTAGTAATTTATTACACCCAGACTGTGTTTTTACCGCAGAACCTCATAAATAATATGGAATCTAAGATTTCCAAGGATTGAGTAAGGAATTTTGAGGACCAGACTGAAGGAAGCATATTCATATCATCACTGTCTTTAATTCACTGCTCTTTGTAAACCAGTTGAAGATGGTGGGTTCAGGGATGACTAATAAATACAGAGCATTGAACTGGGCTAAGTTTAAAACCCCAGATTTTTTAGTACTTTAGCTCTAACACCTTGGGACACTCTGAGGGTTCAGTTTTCAGTAATGTAGGTAACACATGAGAGATATAAGTTAAAGCCAATCAGATTTCTGCTGATAGAAATTCTTGTGGTGGAAGAGTGATTTACCTCAGCAGATAATCTGGCTTTTGGAGATTAAATGACAGCACCTCCAACTCCTGAGCTTTCCTGAAGTGATGAGGAAGATCTTCAGCTGGAGGGTTGGAGGCCATTTAGGTGGGGTCAGGAGAGCCATGGGCATTTGCACAAGCTGAAGATTTATCTCAAACTTGTCTTCCATGTTCAATGTAAACCACATTGCGTAGCATCTTTTAACTTCAGGGACTATTACTACAACTCCAGCTGCAGCTGCTAAGAAACAATTGAATCAATCAGCCTTCCCATACAAACCAAACTTCATCCTGTGGTAGGGATGTGTCCCTTCTGCACCCAAGGGACATCCCAGTGCAGGACTGAATCTTTAGGATTGAGGTGCTGTACTGGGTTTACATGGCAAGGGTTTGGTAGTGGGAGGGGGAGTGCAAGGGTGATTTCTGTGAGAAGCTGCTGGAAGCTGCCCCTGTGTCTGACAGAGCCAACAGCACCAGCTCCAGGATGGACTCACTGCTGGCCAAGGCCAAGGCCAGCAGCAACAGGGACAGTGCCCCAGGGATGATGTGTTTAAGAACCAGAAAAAAGTTACTGGGTGATGGCAGCTGGGGGGAGGAGAGACCAAGTGAGAGCAACAACTGCACCACCAGGTCAGTGAGGAGGAGGGGGAGGAGGTGCTGCCAGGGCTGTTTGCAGGAATGGGGCTGTGATCTCTCCCTCCCCTTGTCTCGACCCACAAGCCTTTCATTACGTTTCTGTCCTCTGTCCAGCAGAGGAGGGCAGTGATAGAGTGGCTTTGGTGGGCACCTGGCATCCAGCCAGGGCCAGCCCACCACAGGTACCTCAGGGAAGGACATTCTCAGGTGTGTAGAGGACTGAGACCACGGGGCAGCCGGGCTCCCATGGAAGTGTGACTCCCTTGCAGAGTATCTGATGCTGTGAGTCCATTTATTGCACAGGGAGGAATTTAAGAGAGAAATAACAGAGTGGTTTGGGTTGAAAGGGACCTTAAAGGTCATCTAGTTCCAACCCCCCGCTTTTCCAAACATCTTCTTCTTGGAGATAAAAGAGAGTTCTCTGAGAGCCAGAGACAATGAGACCCTCTGATCTTGCTCAACAATTAAGTTTGGCTCAGAAAAAATCTCATGTGGGGAAAAAAAGTGTGAGTAGTTCAACAGGGCACATCTTGATGTCCTGGTGACTTTGAGATTGTTGCCTACGAAGGAAATCAGAGTTGTTGGAGTGCCCCCAAAGCACTGAAAAGTGGCTCAGGGCCTGACTCTGCTGGTAGAGACAGCAGGGTCTGCTTTGGACCACATGGAGAGACACTGGGCTCTGTTTCTAGCACGCCAGTGGTGACCAACATTAAGTACTGTCATACAGAAAACCTTGGCTGGCACGGAAAGACAAGTCTTATCCATGGAGCTGGTTCTTCCCAGATGGAGTTGAGGTCCACTGGATATAAGGGAGGTGACACTATCCTTCTTTTTGAGATTTTGTTCTCTTTCTAGAAGGAGCACCATCATCAACTCACTTAATTTACCTCCAAAAGGCTTTTTGCTTCACTGAGATTTTTCTTGAACCTTCTACAAGCATGTCTCCATCTGAGTTCTGCAGGGGGTGTCTCTGCATAGCAGTGGACAACCGTGTCAAGCTACATTATGTTTCTAAACATGGTTCACTTTAAAAATAGGAAAATCAATTGCTGAGGTGTTGGGATTTCTAAAGGTTTGTTTGACTGAGCTTTGAAGTGTTGAGTACATGGTGGGATGTGCTGTTGGACCCAAATTGTCTTCTGTGAAGCATTGGATATGCTGAGACATCAAAAGCATATAGAGAATAAATTATGAGAGTCTCAGTTTTAATCTCCTAGAACCAAAAGTCAAGAATTCACTGAAATTAAAGGAATGGAATGGTGTCAAACGGGGGAATACAAGGGGGGAAGGGAGTCTTTGTGTTTCTTTTTATTGTTAGATGTGAATTAATGGCTTTTACTCAGGGAAAAGTCTTTCAAGCTAACACAAATCCAAGCCCTTTGCAATCTACATTCTGTCTTAAAATTATTCTTCACTGGAGGACAATTCCATGAAGAAGTGTAGGTGCAGCCTTAGGGGTGCCATTGAGCTGCCTGTGGTGAAATTATTTAACATATTCTGGAAGTGCAGCTATAACAGAGATCAGGGCACTGGGTCCTTCTCTGTGTTTGTGCTCCTTGCACTGCAGCCCTTGTTGCACCCACTGTGCCGTCTTGTTCTCTCACCTGCTGGAGCAGAAGTGGTTCAAATGTGCTTCTACCTGAGCAGCAGATCATGTTACATTGTCAAAGTAGAAAAGTGGGAATGCCACCTTGTACCTTGACATAGAAGTGGTTCCCAGCAGCTTAGGCTGGGAAGGATTGCATCTGGAAGGGGTCTGGCCATGAGGATACAGCTGCACATTGTACAGTTGCCCAAGGTGCTGAAGACAAAACGTCAACCAAGATGCTCAGTAAAACCCTTCAGGTGTTGTTGTCACGAGTGTTCTTCATCACTACAGCTGATCAGGTGCTGACTTTTTCCCCTACCCATCATCAGGAGCATGGGCTGTCCCTGCCAGCCAGGAAACAAGGGCTCAGTCCATGTTCACACAGAGAGTCACCCAAGCTCGGGTCAGTTGGTCAGAGCATGGTGCTAATAACACCAAGGTTGTGGGTTTGACCCCTGTGTGGGCCATTCACTTAAGAGCTGGACTTGATGATCCTTGTGGGTCCCTTCCAGCTCAGAACGTTCTGTATCACCTACAGAACCCATAGCAGTGCTGATGGCCTGGTCTGCACACCCTGGTGCAGGGGCTGGTCAGATCCCTTCTATAAACCCATGGGACCTGTTCTGCCATACGAGCACAGAGTGAGTAAAAGCACCTTCTCTATGTCTCATTAGGCAGTATTTTTCCAAGAGGACAACTTCATGGATTCACACCACCTTTGGAATTTCTGGTTAGTTGTGATTAATGCAAACGAGGGCTCGTTGCTCCCAGGCTGGATAAAACATAATTGTTATAACACAGAGAACTGGAAGAAGACACTGGCAAAAAAAGTAGGCTGTCTTCCCTGGAGGTATCCAGGAAAATTCTACTAATAGCATAAGGTTTGTTGTCTGGAGCAAGGCTTAAAATAAATTGGTGGGTTTTGCTTTCACACAATGTAGTTGCATACATGTACATGGCTCTTGTTGGGAGAGCTCTGGACAAACCCCTGTCTGGACTGTTTGTCTCCGTGTCAGAGTCCGGCAGTAGGGTTGGTGCAACCTGGTGTAGCATCTCCTGTCGCATTTTGCATGTCCATATTCATGCAGTAAACTAAAATACGCTTTGAATGAGTATTTGAGTGAATATAAAAGTAACCCCAATAGTAGCATAAGCACAATCAAAATGAATTTGTAAATTGGGGAAAAGGAGGGGGAAGGGGAGAAAATAATGTTTGCACTTCTTGCCACGGCCGTCAGATGTTCATTTGGATGACATATGTGAAATGTAGTGGCAACCTGCATCTAAATGCATCAAAATTAGTTGGAGAGACATGGCCAAGTGCCAGCCACTGCTCGACTGCAGACCCACCAACTGCACATCTGCCTCATATGTGCTGTGAGGGGGAGTGGAGAGGACCTGCCACCACTGAGATGGGTCTCTGGCTTTCCCAGGTTCTGGCACACCTGGGCCCTCAGCACTGGAACACTGCATTTTCTTCCTAATACTCTACCTGCCTACCTAGTGCTCCAGCATGTGTTATCAATCGTGATGGTTTGTGTGACTCTGAGCACACTAGCATTTTTAAGAGCATCATCTATTCTCAGCAACATTTTTTAAAGTACCTTTTTACTGTGCTATATGCAGTTTTTTGTGGTTCTACTTCCAAGACACTAACAGAAACCTCTGGATAGAGCTTCCCTGCAATTCCTGGGATTTGGGATTATTCTGTAATGTAGTCTTGGTACAGTTCCACATAGAGCTTGACCTAATAACCATTTGGCTGCACTGTCTGTGACTTTCAGGAGGCAGGACCCACTGGCTCTGCAGACACTTCCCAGTTCAGATAGTTACAGCCTTGTGTCTCTGCTGCCAAACTCCTGAATCCCTCCCTCACTGTTCCTCTTCATCTCTGTAATTCTGAAAACAGCAGTAATTAGTACTTGTATTTATAGCAGAGCCTCCCACCCAAACTGAAGTGAGGATTCCCTTCTGCTGGTCCCTGTAAATGGCTGGTTCTCAGCCTAGGGAGACTTCTCAGATGGGCTCTGTGGTGGGACAGCATTCTCACAGGCACCACTAACACTACAAGAAGTCACAGGTGTAAAGACTCACCACGTTACCTCCAAAACACTTCCAAACTTCTGTAATTGTGCCCTGGATAAGGTCATTCCTGTTTATGGATTTCTCTCAAATTAAATTTCCTCTGCCATTTTCAAAGCTAAATGTTACCACGATAGGCACAAATATGGAAAAAGACGGTATTCTCTTGTCTTCAACAATCCCATGTGTTCATGGAAAAAAGTCAGCCTAGAATTGTGCTTCCTATTTGCCTACACCAAAAATATTCCTGGAGGAGAGACAGTCATGGCTCTTTCACAGAGACTGTGTGTTTAAAGAGGTGACATTCCTCTTGGCAGTGAAATTGCACTTCAGGACGTGGATGGCTTCCACAGAAACCTAGAGAGGAGGAACCTACTGAGAGTAGGCAAAGGACTTCTGGGGTGATGGAAAAGATCTCCTTCACTTTGCAGGATTGCCAGAAAAAAATTTGAAAAATTGAAAAAAATTCTTTGGGATAGTGCATCTTTTAGTGTGGTGAGTGCCTTCCTCTTCTGCATAGAAACTGCACTGTTGGCTTTTTTGAGAGCTGAGGAGGAACTGGCAGGAGCAAGGATGAAGAAGATGGGAAACCATTTCACCTTTCATAGAGTCACAGAATCATATTATCAACCAGGTTGGAAAGACCTCTGAGATCATCCAGTCCAACCCTTGATCCAACCCCGCAGTGGTTCCCAGCCCATGGCACTGATGCCACATCCAGCCTGTCCTTAAACACCTCCAGGGACGGGGACTCCAACCCCTCCCTGGGCAGCCCATTCCAATGGCTGAGCACTCTCCCTGGAAAAAATTCCTTTCTAATATCCAGTCTAAACTTCTTGTCTTACTGCTGGTTCCTGGGAGAAGAGACCAACCCCCACCTGGCTCCCCCCTCCTGTCAGGGAGTTGTGGAGAGTGCTGAGTCTCCCCTGAGCCTCCTCCTC
>JAYRBT010000028.1:786373-809922 GCA_036023395.1 Myiotriccus ornatus | reverse complement strand
TGCCCAGGGCTGGCCAGAGGGGCAGGATCCCCTCCCTGCCCTGCTCCAGTGCTCTTCCTGATGCCCCCAGGATCCCATTGGCCTCCTTGGCTATGAGGGCACAAAGCACTTCAGTTCTCAGCACATACTCCAGGGAAGGTCAGGAAGGCAGGAAGGGATTTATGGCTCCAGCACCACTTAGATGTTACTCAAAATGCACTTTGCCACTTCCTACTTGGAGCATCACATTTCCCAGCTGCAACGATTCCCAGGCTAAATCTAGGCATTTAGGATAAAATTTAAGATGCAAAAAATGTATCTGTGAAAAGCAGCAAATTAAGAAAGTGATAAAGGTACAGCTGTTCTTTCTAGGTAGGAACATATTCGTCATCCCGTGTTTTCATATCACTGCTACAGGTTCTTAAGTGTCTAATATGCTCCTGGATTTATATTCAATAATTGAGAACCAAACTATGCTTTATCTTTTCCTCTTGGGTGCCCGTGAGGAATCCGTTGAGTGCACCCTTACCAGCTCTGCCTGCTCCCAAGGTAAAAATGTTCAGGTTGAGGTATACTTACTAATTACATATATATATATATTTAACTTCAGTCACGAGTAAGTGAGCATATCTGGTAGACAGAGATAAGAAGGGTGGTTAAGGGGAAGAGGAGATTTGTTTGTGGGAAACACACTACCCACACTTTCAGAGCAGACGGAACACAAACAGCTTTTGGACAGTTTTGAGCACCCAGTCCAGCATATTTCATCTTGGAGAGGAGAGGACAGGACGGGACAGGACGGGACAGGACAAGACAGGACAGGACTTGGGTGACCCAGTGATGCCTAAACAGTCCCAAGTGATTGCAAGAAAAGAGGTTCAGTGCAGCCATTCAGGCAGTGTTACTTTGTTAGTCTGTGCTTTTGTAGAGCTTTTTAAGTTTCTGACCAAGAATTCAATCTCAGCCCTTGCCAGGATAAATTCTTCTGTCAAAGTTTAGCATTTGCAGTGATTCTCAGATGAAGCTGCCTAGGTAATACTGAAACAGCTACTTGAACCCTGCTACTTGTGTTTCCCCAAAAGCACAGAACAAAATGAAGGTTGGAGCTCCCAAGCATGAGCTGTGCTGTTTCCTGCAAAGCTGGACCTGCTTGTTTGAAGAGTGGATCCTTTGGTCAGGGACCAAGTGCCAGTGAGGCCACATTTTTACTATCCCAAATTAGGCCCTGAGGAGCCTGTTCAGTGCCAACCACCCTCTGGGGGAAGAACCTTGTTCTGAGATCCAACCTGACCCTGCCCTGCCACAGCTCCAGCCATTCCCTGGACTCCTGTCCACCTCATCACCTGGTCCACTCGCTGGTCACCTTGTTTTGAGGACAGAGCTCGAGTTGCTGACAGCTTTTGGAAATTTGGGTGCATGTTCCCATTTCCTTCATCCCTCTTTGTATTGCCCTGTGTCACCTGCCCACTGTGGCTGTCCTGGCGCAGGAGAGATGGGAGGTGTGAGAGAGGGCAGAGCAGGCTTTCCAGGGGAGCACAGTCCATGCCAAATTCAGTGATAACGAAACAGATGATTCCTAGGGAGATCAGACTCACTTTGCCCACAGTGCATTTTAACACAGAAGAACTGGAACCTCAGCTATATTCTCTCTTTTATTGAAACAGAAAAACAAACAAATAAAAAAAAGAGATTTTGACAAGCTGGTGGCAGATTTCAAGTTTCCTACTCAGGAATAAATTGAGGCAACTCTTTTTTAGCATGCCATATTTCCAGTTATTAAACTGTGTGTGGTCTGTCCCAGTCCTCATCACCAGAGAGCCCTTCATTTCGGTCTCAGTGCTGGGCTGGGGCACCTGCAGTGTGTGCTGCTCTCCAGGGAGCTGCTGAGGCCTGAAGGCAGCCTTTGAGAGGCCGGGTGGGATCCTCACAGGCTCCGTGAGCCGAGTCCTCTGGGCTGGTTCACAGGCACGAGGGATGGGCCGGGTTTGCTTGGAAGTTCAAGCTCAGTGAACTGAGACTTTGGAGAACAATTCCTCTGGCTGCCACCACCATCCTGTGAAGGCCTCTGAACTCTGTCCTTCCTCAGAAACCCCCCCAGCCTCTCCCCAGCCACCCTCCCTTTATACGTTCACAAGTTTCCCTGACAAAAGAGCAATTACAACCTGACAGAGACAACTCACAAAGAGAATGGGAATGACCCCTAGGAGAGGTTTATGCGACTCAACACATGGCCAGTCACCAACAAAGCCGGCACTGCTTCCATTTGATCACAGAAGAGCCTCCCAGACTGGCATGCTTGACCAAAACCTGGCTGGGTGACTCATTCGTCTGGCGGCTCTGTGATTCATGAGCCTCCAGGAGGAAGGGAGGAGGGAGGCGAAGGCTTTTCAAATCTCAGCTTAAACGCAAGAGAAACACATTCCCCAAAAAGCAGACGCTCGACTGTGTCCAATTGGTGCATGAATAGCCCCACAAAGCCAGGGCAGGAGTCCCGTGTGACGCACGGCGAGGCTCCCGGGCCCAGCCACGCCGCAGGCTGCACCTTTCCCAAGTCCGTGGTTTGGAAGGGCTCAAATGTATAAACAGGAATAGTTCCTTACGTCTTATCCTCGTGTGCTCCATCCCTTCTGGCCCTGGGATTTCCCAAGGAACGTCCTGCTGGGGAGTGCCTTGGAGCTGATAGTGAGGGCTTTGACCTGATATTCAGGTCAAAAAACTCAAATGACTTTGACCAACTGAAATATAAACTTCTGGTCTACACTAATAATTTCGGCTCCCTCTCTTATCTGTGAAGCAAGTGTATCCACAGGCAGGTGTCCCATCCTCAGAGGTGTGCACAGTAGTTAGGATGAACCTGCACTGCAGGCACATTTTCTTCCTGACCCATGGAAGAGCCTCACCAGCTGGCCTGACTAACTGCCCACTCTTCGGTGACAAGAGTGAGGAGAGTCCCTGGGCATCAAGGAGGACATTCTTGATGCTGTCTGCACCCTGCCAGGAGCTGGGGGTGGTGCAGAGCGCTCACTGCAATGCTTGTGCTTCCTCCCACCATCCCCCTCCCAGTCAGCCACTTTATTTATTGTTATTTATTGCTTCAGACATATGGGTCAAAATGCTAAATTATTTAGCTGCTGGTGCCAGATGGATTTTAAAACAATTAACAAGTGCTAGAAATGGGCAGCTTGCTCTCTCCCTTGGATTTTGCCAAAAAAAAAAGTGCCTGTTTGGTGTTTGTTTGCCAGCAGTTTGTGCCTCCTGCTCCCTGTGACCACATCTGGCCTCGGAGCACGTTTCTCCCTCAGCAAGTGCAGGCCTGAGTCAGGGCCCAGCTGGTCAGGGCATGGGTTGAAATGCCCTGGAGTTATATTTTTTTGCATTTCTAGTGTTGTTCTTGTGATCCTGGGTGATAGACAGGCTGCAACACCTCCCTGCCATTGCTGGATCCCACCATCCCACATCTTTGCAGAGAGGGGGATAGTTATAGGAGACAGCAAAGCCCCACCATCAAAGGGGCTTGGGGCTTAATTCCAAAATAGCTTTGGAGGCTCCAGGTCTGAGCTCATCCTTTCTGTGTTGTGGCATGTGGGAAGACTTCACCTGGGATGGGGAGACCTCCAAAGTGAAAACCATCTCTGAGCATGAAGGCTGGGAATGAAGTCCACAAAACACAATAAATTGTCATCCTGGGATGCCCACCGAGGCTGTCCTTCCTAAGAAACCCCCTACCTATCCCCAGCAGCCCTCCTTTGATACATTCACGAGTTTTCCTGACAAAAGAGCAGGATAAAATAAATTAAAAAAAAAGAATTCCAGTGGGCTCAAAATAAATCCAAAGTGCTGTACAATGTGTTGGTGAGGCCCTTCCCTCTCAGGGAGTTTATGCTTTGCTCCAGCCAGCAATCCAGATCCTCCATAGTGAGACAGTGGGGGACAGGTAGTTCGGTGCTTCCCAAGACTCACAGTTCCATGCGAGCAAGGCAGGAGCATCCTCTGGCCACCTCTCAGAGCCCACTCACAGGCCAGACTTTGGCCACCAAGCATTTGTTTATCTCCACAGCACAGGATGTGCTTTGCCCAGAGTGGAAGGGAGGGTTTGTTTCTCTTCTGAGTTTGTGATCACCCATAAAGGCAGGTCCTTTGCATTTGCCACAGGTTTACGAGTCCCCACTGCCAGCCCAGCTCTCATGCATCCCTTGGTTGGACTTGCAGCCCTCTGCCAGCTCCGGGGAACAGGGCAGATGATGGAGCACATTTAACTGAGTTTCTGGTCCTAAAAAATGTTACGCTAGGCAAAGGATTTGGACCTGAATGAAAGCAGTGGATCTAATTTTAGAGAGTACCTATGAATGAAACTTGAAACCAGCTGTTCAGGAAATACCTTCCTCTGCAGCAGTGCCAGGGAGAGTATGGGATTTAATGCTAAATTAGCCAGTGCCTAGGAACAGGTTACTGTGAGAGTACTTTTTCCTACTTTAAGCTTAATTATTTTTTAAAGAGAAATCTTATTTTCTACATAGATCTCCGTGTCCTTCTGCAAAAGCTGCAGACCTTTCATCTGCCTTCTCTGCATCAGTGCCTTTTGCTGAGTGTTCATCACCATGGCCCCACTCTGAAGAGCTGTTGCTTCCATCTGGTGTCTGGGGATGGCCAAAAGTGACTGGCATGTAGGAGAAGCTTTTGAGCAAACTGAAAAGCTGTCCTAGGGCTCTTGCCCAGATGATCAGGCATGCTGGCTTTCAAGAGGCCAGCCCTCTTTCAGTTATGCTTATAACATTCCAGTTTTTGTAACAGAGAGAGGTGCAAAAATTGCCCCTTCAGATACCAAGCAGACATCCCATCCCTGTCCCTCTCACCTTCTATCACACAGTTTTCATGGCCATAATTTGGGACCCTGCACACCTGAGGGTTTAGCTGAGATATAAATCAACACAAGGGCTCTGTACCTTCCTGCACTGACTTGGCAGACAATGTATAGGCCCCTTTCTGAACAAATGGACTGTGCACAGAAAGATGCAGTAAAACCAGGAAAATGGGACTGCTAATAACAGGATATCAGGAATTCTAAACCACACCACTTTATCAAAGAATGATTTGCAGGTATCACAAGCCAGATGCTCCTCTCTAACCCTTAAGAAATATTCTCAGATAGCAGCAAGGTTAGTAAAATAAAATAAAAAATTGTTTAATGCTTTTTTTGGTCTCTGAATAATCCGTATCTCACTGTTCTGGTCCTGGGGCCACTGATCTCTCTCTTGGCTCAGTGCTGTGAACTTTGGTTGGCAGATGGTTCACACTGGATGAACCTACAAAAGGTGAGATTTGCACTTTCAGAAATCTCAGCTGAGATGTTCATAGCCCATAACACAGCAGATAAAAGACACTTTTATTTAATGAAAAGATAGCAGGGTGCCTCTGAACTTCCTCATTACTTCTGTGTACACTGAGTGATCTATTGGAACTAATTCCAAAAGGACTTTTTTTTCCCCTTTGGTCTCAATATAGCTTTTTACTTGAAAGATTTTGGTATAAAGGCTTTTTAGAGACTATTTGGCTGTTACTCTGTTTAGTGGTGGACTTCACAGTGCTGGGTTTACAGTTGGACTCAATGGTCTTAAAGGTCTTTTCCAGCCTAAATGATTTTATTATTCTATGATCTCTGTATTTCCAAGGGTCCCAGGACAGGCAGCCCAGACTGAGGAGGAAAGTAGTGTGGGGTAGGTGGATTGTAGAGTTTCAGGCAGGCCTTGAAGAGTTATCTTTTTCCTCATATCTCGTGACAGTGTGAAAGTCACAGGCAGGAGACATCAAAAGGCTTTTTAATTGGCTGCTCCACATCCCCAGGTCTCTCCCAGCTGAGACACCTCAAGCTCTGTGTCCAGCACAGAGCCACGCACAACAAGAAAGACATGGAGGGGCTGGAGATGGGAACAGAGCTGGGGAAAGGGGCTGGAGAATCAGTCATGTGAGGAGCAGCTGGAGGGGCTCAGCCTGGAGAAAAGGAGGTTCAGGGGGGACCTTCTGGCTCTGCAACTCCCTGACAGGAGGAGAAAGAGGTGGGGGTTGAGTTCTGCTCCCAGGGAACAAGGGACAGGATGAGAGGAAACAACCTCATGTTGCACCAAGGAAGGTTTAGATTGGATATTAGGGAAAATTTGTCCACTGAAAGGGTGGTCAGGCATTGGAATAGATTGCCTGGAGAAGTGGTGGAGGCACTGTCCATGGAGGGATTTTAAAGACATGTAGATGTGGCACTCGAGGAGGTGGTTTAGTGGTAACATGGCAGTGCTGGGTTAATGGTTGGACTTGATGATCTTAGAGGGCTTTTTCATCACTGATGACTCTAAGTTTCTATACTTCTGAGCTTTCTGCCCCTGGTTGTAGTCACCTGGCAGGTCAGGCAGGTCTGGCTGCCCTGGGCACCTGCCTGGGGCCACTGGTGGCAGATGACTGGGAGAGGCTCTGCAGGGGAATCACAGCCACCCTTTGCTGGGCTGTTGTGACATACATGGCCATGCCACAGCTTCAGGGGATTGTTCAGCTAGAGAAATGTGTTCATCTGTGGTGAAAACAGTCCTGGATGCTTCTGTCTCTGGAGGAAGCACATGGCCAAAACAAGGATGGGTGGAGAAGAGAAAAATGACATGGTCAGGTCAGGTCAGATCATGGGCAGAGTCAGGAGGAATTCCATAAAGCCATGTTGATCTATACTGTGAGAGGATCTAATGTAATCAGGGGTGATCAAATGAAAAACACAACATAAATCCTGTATGTGATGATGGGAATTGCACTTCACAAGCACTCTGTCTGCTTGTGCATCCTTTTGGCTTTGTGCCTCATCCCTCAGCAAAGCTGTAACACCACCTCCTTACCCACAGCTGCAGGTAGGAAAGACAGATCAGGTGCATTGCTTATATTTATAAATAGTAAACGCCCACCTGTCCCACACTTGTGCTTGATTTATTGCTCTGAGCCTTTTCTGAGTGGATGGATGGAAAGCTGCATTGCCAGAATGGTTCAGACCCACTTAAAAAGATGATGGGATTGTTAGAAAGACTTTTCCTCAATTCGCAAGGAACTGATGGTGACCTGAAGCACTGACTGAGTGGGAAAGTGACCCTGCCCAGCTGAGTAAGAAAAGTTCAACCTTGAATCTGTGTCAGCTGCATGGAAGGAACTCAGGTTAGGAAATACTGGGATATTTGCACAAAGCCTTGGTTCTGCTGGGGGCACAGGAGGTTACTGATTAGTGTCCAGCCTGTTCTAGCTCTCAGCAGAGGTATCAGACTGGACCCAGTTGCTCAACTGAAGATATTTTAAATGCTGTGATTTCCAAAAGAAATTTGGAGACACATGCATCAGAAATGTTTGGACTCGGTGGAATGACATGCACCCCTTGGGTTCCTTTTAGAACCTCTTACTGGCACTTTTCTGTTGTTATGTAAAACCAAACTGTACATCTTGGGATTTTGCTTATAATTACTGGATATCTATAATATTCACAACTGCCATGAGCTGTTACTTCTCCATAATAAAATTCTGGGAAGTAACACGTTATAACAACAAGCAAATCTGCTTTAATAAGACAAAAATCTTGTGCCAGCAGGCCAACTTTCCACTGGCAACACTTCTGGTTAATACTGGAAGTTCTAAATATCTGATTAAACATTTCTGGAATTTCTGGGAATACACTGAGATGCTGCATGGGCTAGTTCCTCATAAGGGTTTTCAACAAAATAGTTTCAATTGGGTCTTATAGGAACCCCTCCAATAATCCCTCTCCCTAATTTCTTACTGTGGTTCCTTACATTTCCTAAGCTGGCTCCTTAAATGACTTATGTTCTCCTTTGCAGAACTCATAGACACAAATAAACCGCATATATAAGGAAGGAATGTTCCTCGATCCCACAAAACAAATTAAATACATTGATCCAAAATCTTCCCTGGAGTAACTGCTGTGAACGCAGACGAAACGCTTGAATTGAGCTTATTAAAGCAGCGTTTCTGATACGGGCTGGAAATTGCAGTTGAATGAGGTTTTGCCATAGTAAAATGATTGTTTATTAGTGATGAGTGAATCACAAAACATCTGGCACATATACTGATCATAGAAAAAGAGCTGAAAAAGTCTGAAACCTGATCAGGTCTCTCTGAATCCATATGTCAGCAAAACTGCCTGGAAGTAAGTCTGAGTCAGGGTTCTCGCTCAGACATACTCCTGAAACATCCAGATTTATAGAGTTGGATGTAGTCATATCTCAGCAAGTGCTAAGAAATTAGGGATGGTGAATTGAAGTGGTAAATAAACAAGAACAAACTCGTTCCTGAATTTTGTATGATTGTGATCTTTTGGAGACAGCTGTACAAATCCCTCAGCCGTGGCAAAGCTGCAGGAGGGAATATAAAGGCAGGGGAAACAAAGATAATTCCCAATTCAGACTTCATAAATAAACAAGGCAAGTTGTGTCCAAGCTTTTGTTTTGTTTCCTTCTAAAACACTCTGTGAAACCACAAGAAGCTTTTCAAATGTCTCTGTACAGAAATCAGATTTGGGGTTGGAGCAGCATGGCTTTATTTTGATTTTGTGGCAAATCTTGGGGATAGATACGCTCATCACGTGCTGGGCCGTCATGTTCCCCCTGAGAAGCATGAAGCCAGAGATATTCCTGATATGATCCTTGACCAGACAGTGCTCTCACAACTCTGACCTCTTAATTTCAGCTTCTCAGTTGCCCTTCTGAACACTGAAGGAGTGGCAGATGGCCTTCAGGGAGGAGATCTGTACAAGTGGCTTTCCCCCTGCCTGGCCGTGGCTTCCAGGGCAGCGCAGGCAGGAGAGGCAGCCCTGGAGAGGGACATGGTGGGATCCTGGACAGAGAGGGGTGGTCACTTGGAGGCTGCTACATCCTTGGCAGAGAGCTGTGGGAAGAGAGTCCCTTTCTTTCAAGCACACAAGTGACCACTCTTGGCAGACACCATTGAATCCACAGGGCCCCTTGCTGGGCCAGCTCACGGGTCCCCACCTGCCCACCTTACACAGGGGTACGGGGTGGTTTGAGCCTCTGACTCACAGTGCTGTGCCTCAGCATCCAGCAGGTTTGTGGGGTGACTTTCATACGGAATCAAGCCTAAATATTGCCTAAATATTGCACATCCATTCCAGCACCAAGAGCTGTGTCCAGTGTCACTCAATCCTGTTACAAAACTAGGTCTTTGGGATACCCCACAATGACCTGCACTAACAATCCCACCCGTAAGTCAGCCTCCACTTGATTCTTGGAGGAGAACAGACTATATAAAGAAGTTGGGTTTTGTGTCTGTTGCCTGTGATTCTGCGCTTCAAGAGTGGCTGTGGCTCAGTGCCTCCATGTCCAGTAGGATCCATCTTTCTGCTGCTTTCAGCAGGTTCCTGAAGCAATTTTTATTTTATTTTATTTCATTTTTTTTAAGGCTATGAAATCTTGAAATGCTCACTCATCTTTACTCAGCATTTTCTCCAGTGACCCACGTGGTCAGTGTGCAGCTTTGGTGAATAGAAGCTCATCCAACCTTGCAATGGGAGCAGCTGGGAGAGAGAAGCCCTCAATCGATGGGTGCTCTGTGTGCTACAAGAAGGGATGGCTCAGTGACAAAGGCCCTCACTGAAGCATCATGGGACCTGTCATGTGTCTTTTTGCTGTCACAGATACCCCGTGAAAACCAAATCCATTGTGCTGCCTTTCCACGTGTCCTGATTGTCCCTCCCAAGGATGCTGTGAGGGGAAATGCAGGGAACAGAGGTTTGGGTACGCTTGGATGTTTGGTGGTTCTGGCCCTTACTCCTCATGAAGCTGTAGGACAGGGTGTGAGTCTGGAAGGTGTAACTGAGGACTGGAAATGGCCTTCTAACACACTCCTTTAAGGGGAGAAATTCTGGGGTACCCCCAGCTCTCAGAAGGGCTGTTTTCAATTTAAAACCAAATTTCTCTTACATACACCAAAGAGTACTTTTCTGAAGATGTCAGATACTTCGTTAGAACTTGGACAAGTAATAACACTGAGGCAAAATGTCTAAATTACAACTTTCATTTGCATTTCAACAGCATGTAGCACTCTGTTCTATCCCAAAAGCCTAGAGTTGGTCACAGAGCACTGTTACTCCTCAGAGCTGAAGTCTTGGGTCATCAACCCAGACACACCAGGTCCTGTGAGAGCAGGACTCACCAGATCATTCTCTAGTTTTGCCCAAGATCTGGAATAACAAACTGCACATATTATCATCGTCATCATCAACAACAACATCATCATCATCATGTGTTCAGAACAGAGCCTCACCCTTCCCTTCTGGAGCAACTTGCACCTTTCTGGAAAGGTGTCAGCATGTTCTGTTTGTGCTCAGGCCATGAGTGGCTCCTACCTGGCCATACAGAGAGACTTGTGTTCCTAGAACTAAGTAAGGATGGATTAGTAATCTTCTGGGATAAGCGGAAAATGTAGTACTCAACAAAATAATGATCTTTTGAATCAAAGCCATTTTGAGCCACAGGTAGAATTCTGGGCTACAGCCTTTCCATTCAGGGCCTTTCTGGTGGAAAAGAAATTATTAAAAACTATGTAACACAATAAAATGTTGAGCCTACGGAAGAAAACTGCATATCTAAAGAAATATGTCTCCTGTAACAGTGGTTTCCAGCAATAGGAAAAGGAGGGCAAAGTCTTGCACTTAATTACAGTCCAGAGAGCTGTATGAGCATCCTGGTGGGATTTTGAGTGGTTGAAACCGAGAGAGAAATTCAGGTTTAACGGGGGGTTATATGGCTAAGGAGAGTTTTCTTTTTTTGTATGCATCTTTCTTCTGAAACAGGAATTATGCATTTGCATTGTTAGGAAATAAATCCATTCTTTACTTCTATTTTACTATCTATCTTGAGCACGAAAGGGAGTCAAGTTCAAAGCTTCCCCTGCCAGGCTGCAAAGCAGGAGTGGTAGATCCCTCCTGGTGTGCCTTCAATGGAACACAAAATTTAAGGTACTCAGGAGGCAGAAAGGGGCTTCTCGAACGAGCTGCATGAGTCAGCTTGCAGGCAGGAATCTTGGTCTTCCCATGACAAGAATTAGTCAGAGAGTTCCTGGCACGTGGCAGGAGAGTGGAGAGAGTGCCTGGAGCTCGAGGGTCTCCTGCGGGTTCGATGCTCCCGCGATCCCTTGGCGAGGGGGCTGCAGTTCAGGCCCTGCAAACGGATCCCTCACAGAGGTCACGGAGCAGTTCTGTGTGCAGGGCTGGGGTCTGCTGCCCCAGCAGGGCTGGGGTCTGCTGGGCTGAAACCGCTCTGCAAACATCCCTTATTACTCTTGATCAGAGGAACTATATATAGATCCTGCCGGGATCGACAGAATTCCGTCACCAGGCGCGCAACAGAAAGTACAAATTTATCAAAATGGAATGGAAGTCAAGAGAACATACTGTCTAAGGCAACAAGGCGGTTCAGACAGCTCTGCAGCAGCCTAAACACATGACAGACTCAAGCAGCTCCCACCGCTGCCAACACAACTGCTCGCGGGGTCTGCCAAGAAGCCAGATGCTGCTGCTGGAAAAAATATCTTCAAGAGTTTGGCATCAAGATCCTGTGATTACCATCCAAATGGGAGGAGATGGAGTGGTAGAATGTGAGTTTAGTATTTAGCACCCCAGAACTGTGCAGCAGCCTTTGAAGGCAGAGGAAAAAAGTTCAAGCAAAATATTTTTGCTAAAAATATGTTCAGAGAAATGAACTTTTTTTTTTTTTTTTTTAAATAGCAGAAAACCAAACTATTATTAAAACAACGCAAAATATTTTATGTCCGTATCAATTAAATGAGTAAAACCAAAGAGGACTGTGGATTCTTTACTTGAGAAAATTTTGTTAAGGAATAGTTTTATAAAGGTCAGAGCATGAGCTCTTTGTCTCTCGTGTTGTTGCTAGTGGAAAGTTCCACTGCAGATACCATCACAGAACTCCCCTACCCAAGACAAATAGAGATGGGTCCGAGCATTCCCGCAGAAGTTGGGAAGGGTTGAATTTAGATCCAAAGTCTGCAGCTAGTCCTTCTCAATCAAATAACAGAGGTAAAATCGCTAAATCCAAACTGACCCAGGTTTGGGAGGAAAGTTGAGCCCCAAACCACCTGAGCTTGCTCCAGATCTTGCAATTAAAGCCCATGTTTGGAGATAGAGCAATAGAGGAATGAGACATTTCTTAAAGAGGTTTGAGGCTGGTCCTGAGCCTCCTCCTCCTCCTTTCTAACAATCGTGGCTGATACCTTCATAATCTGTAATTATAAGAGGATTTGGAGTCCCTCCCGTTCAGAGAGGTCTCCCACCACCTTGCTGAGTGTCCCCAGTGGACATGGTGGTTATGAGTGCTCAGCATGTCGAAAAAAGCAGGCAAGGCAACATCTGCTCCCCGGCTGTCTGCACTCACCTCTGGTCTCCAGTCTTGCACTGCTGTATAAGTGCTGGTTCCACTCCATGACTGGGAATCCTATTATTATTGTAATAGTAGTAATAATAATAATAATAACAACCCCAGTGGGAACTCAGAAACTTACATCTGGAAAGTTAGGACATGAAGACTGTTTTATTTTACTTGTATTTTTGGTTGCTCGCTTTTATGACAGATCTGTATTTCAACAAATGTTTTCTCCTTGCCTGTTACAACCTATCGGGACAGAGTAAACAAAGCTATTCATCATCATCCCCCATACTCTGCTTTCTGGGCACGGCAGATCGTTTTGGAGGGGAGGCAGGCGGAGGAGCAGAGAGCATCTGCCCCCTCACTTGGGAACTCCCCCAGGGATGCTGCTGGTTTGTGCCTTTTCCTTCAGGGAGGTTTGTAAAAGGGAGGAGGACTCCATGGCATTCCTGTGTTTGTCCTGGAGGGTTCAGCCTATGTCATTCCTGGATGGTGCCGTGACACTTCTGAGCACAACCTGAGTCCCAGCTGGCCTGGAGGGTGATGATTGTCTCCCTGAAGGCCACAAAGATCCCAGGCAACTGCTTAGTTACTTACTTAGTTAACTTACTGTAATTTTCCAGTAGCTTTTCACACATCTGACCACGGGAGCTGATAAGTTCAGCTGTTAATTCTACAGCAACTGAACAAGATGATCCAAACCCTCATCCTTTAAGGTCATTAATTACTCACGGAAACAGGGTGGGATGAGTCGCAGAACTGGAGGGCTGTAATGGATGGACACAGGGGGAACCTTCTCACTCTCTACAAACTACCTGAAAGGGTGTTCTAGCCAGGGGAGGGGTGGGCTCTTCTCCCTGGAAACAAGTGATAGGACAAGAGGAAATGGCCTCAAGTTGCACCAGGGGAGGTTTAGATTGCATGTTAGAGAGAAATTCTTCACCTAAAGGGTTGTCAAGCTCTGGCACAGGCTGCCAAGAGAAGTGGTGGAGTCACATCGCTGGAGGGATTTAAAGGCTGTGTAACTGTGGCACTTGGGGTCATAGTTTAGTGGTGGGTTTGGCAGTGCTGGTTTAACAGCTGGACTCAATGATCTTGGAGGTCTTTTCCAACCCAAATGACTCTACTCACCCACGTGGGGTTGATGTTTCAGTCCTACACAGTACCACTTTTCCATGAGGCTGATTGACTTGGGAAGGGGGAAAGGTGGGGGATGTTTCTCAGGGCAAGTGACAGCAGGAGTCTGACACACAGTTCTGGTGTCCCATAGGCCATCCTGGAGACCAGGAGCGATCTGCTTCCCCAGCTCTTGGCCAGGCCAGGAGCTTTGACAGGAATGAGCTGTGAGAGTTTGATCAGTGTCAGATGGGGGAGATTTCTGCTTTTAAAAAGCTGGAGACTGTGGGTGGCACCTTCGCCCACAGCCTCCCCTCCACTTGCTGTAGTCGGGGTGTGGGTTGGGTCTGGCAGCACTGACAGTCCCAGGTGAGAGGGGCATCCAGACGTGCCTTTTTACTTCACAGAAAGAAATTTTATCTGCCCCAGTTAATAGCTGGGATATTTTTTTTCCCTGAGCCATAGCGTTGCAAGCTGTAATTTATTACCTGTCTCTGCATTATCACTTTTCTAGGTTTCCCCCGTCACTCGACTGCGTGTGTTCGGAGGCGCGTGTGCCCTCCCAGGCTCAGGCTCAGGTTTCTGCTTTAACTCCTGCCTTCTGTAAATGTTATTTCAGTATCATCAGTAGTTGCTCTGTTTCTCCTGTTTCAGAATCCATAATGAATTAAAATAATTTGTTCTTCAGGTCATCTCTAAGCCCTGATGGTGATATTATTCAACTGATCAGCTTAACAAGGATTCCCGGAGCTCCCTACACTATGAAGCCTCTCCTCAATCACTAATTTTGATTCTGGCTTGAAGTAAAATGCTACAACGACTGCTTTTGCACCCAGTTTGTATGGCAGACACAAGAAATGTGGCTTGGTTGTGTTTTACAAGGAAGGTGCAAACTGTTAGGATTCTTTAAAGAAATGGCCAGTTTTTCTGGTGTTTTGAACAGGTTTTCAGTTGAACTTTGAGAAGGAAAAGGTGAGGCAGTGAGCCTTTGCAACAATGAGCTGGCCACCTGTCTCTCTAAAGGATTGCCCTCCCTGGGGACTCCTGGAAGATCCTGTGCTCCCTACGCTTTTTCCAGACATGCAGGACATCTGGATATCATGTGAGACTTCCTGGTGGTGCCTACAGGTGTTGGTGAATCTTAGTTGCTAATGTACTTGTTTGCAGTCCCTTGTCGTAAGATGTCTCCGAAATTAAGATGCTGTAAGATTTAGGCAGTTTAAGTGTCAGCATAGTCTGGTAACTTTGAAGACATCAGTTCATGGATGCTGAGTGTCTTAAAGAACTCGATTGTTGGCTGTCCTTGAACGCTCACATCCTCAAGTGTTACCTTCTAGCAGAGACTGAATCTGTGGTTGAGTTGCTGTGAGGTTAACTTAGGTGCTCACCATCAGCATCTCAGCTAGTCCTCAGTCTTTGCTCATGATTGTTTTTCTCCTGGAGCTTTTGTTCTCTGAGTAACAGACAGTTGTAAGGTGGTGTGAATTGAATTTACAATGTGGGGTAACTTTTCCATGTACTCACACCCTGTGCAAGATTTCATACCTGGATAGATCCACCAGACTCTACTGAGGTCATGAAGGAAAAGCTGTGTATGATTCATGATGCAGGACTTTTATACTCAGAGTTGGCCAATTTAACCTCTTCCCATCAGTTTATTTGGAGCAACTAATCTATTGCACAATAAGCCAAGGCAGCATGAGTTTCAAAACACGTGAGATCTGGCGTACTTTAGATCAGGAACCACAGATTTATATATCACATATTTGACCTTCAGATAGCCTGCAGCAAATGTGTCCATCCGAACGGAAAGGTCATATAAGACATATCCGAAAAAATGTGCAAAAAACCCCAAAATAAGCAACAGTTGTAGCTAAACCAAGACTCTCTGCCAGGTGAGAAAAATGCCTTTTCTGGGGAGCACTGCTGAGATGGTGGGTGGCTGCCTGTCTCATCTGCTGGGGGAAAGAAGGGACCTCAGCTGAGGGGGTGGCTGATTCCCTGGGGAGGATAACTGTATGCAACTTTCCCTCTCCTCCAAGGATGACTCAGGCACGATGCCCTCCCACAGGCTGTCTTAGCCTTTGAAAACGTGTGTGGTTTCATTTCTAACTCTTAAGTAGTTTGATTCTTACTGGAATATCCCACTCATTGCAACCATGCTTTACTATATCTCATGTTACAGACAAAAACTGATTTAAGAAACTGTGTTAGTATGGCAGCATTTAGTTGTCCTCAGAAATATCTGAAGCTCACCTTCCTGGTGAGATCTATATCTCCTCTTTCTGCCTGAGGAAAACACCTTCATTTTCTCTGTATCTGGAACTGACTTAGTTCGGATTCTGAAATTCATACAGAGAGAGAATTTTCTTGGAGTGTGAAACACAAGCCTTTAAAGCACACATACCAAGCACTTAGGGCAGTTATAGTGTCCTGGTTTCCTGGGAAGAATGACTCTACTCATTAGGTGCAAGTCACCTGGGCTGAAAAGCCACTGGTCATTCCCTCAGGTCATCGGCTGCACTCCAGCAGCTCCAATTACCTTGGCAGAATAGGATCACCCATAACAACCTAAGTAAATCAGGAAGTCACCAAACAAGGGAAGTAATTACGGCTTCTTTCAATACTGAAAAAGCAACCTGTTCTTTTACGACCCATCAAAACCATGTGTTTGCCTTTAGTGGTTAAAATAAAGGGTGTGCAATTTGGGAATAATCCAGCTATGAAGTTTCCTTAGTAATTGGCAAGTCCTGAAAGGTTTTCACTTCTGCAATTTAAAGGTGGTGAGCATGAAATTAATTTAATTTTCTTTTAGATTAGTCTTTAAGGGACACTACAAAACCAAAGAATGACATTCTCAAATGGTGAACCCACATTTCACCCATTTGACATAAAGATTATTTGGTTAACTACCTTTAAATTTCATTTATAATGTGATTTAGTCATGCAGTAAACCAGAGTGTCAGTCACAGTAGCTGTATCAAACAGAATTCTGTTCAGAACTCAAAAACTATTTACCACTTTCTCTGAAAGTTCAGCACGTTACTCAACCCTAACAGTGCTATTATATTATCAGTTTACGCAACACGCTCTTGTTTTTCAGTCTTTGTTTCAACACACCCATTCACTTGATTCAGATTCAACTGGTTGCAGGCAAAAAAGTATTTATTTGGAAGAATTGCACTTGCATTTTTACACAGCTTTTTCCAAACACTCCAGGTTTTGTGCCGTTGGTTTAATGGATGGACCTTCCGGAAACCTGAGCATGAACCAGCTCTTCGTTTTGGAAATAAAAACTCTGGTCACACATGGTACTTCTCGCTGGGCTTAGGCTGAGCCTATGACTAATCTGGCTGAAATCAGTGGGATGACTCAAAACCCCTAAAACCCTATGCATCCCTGCCCCAGGACCAAGATACGGGATGGTTTTCGCCTAAATTATACTAAATTCACTCTTTTCTACGGGAAAACTCTTTAAAAAAAGAATAACAAATACATTAGAATATTACCCCCAAATTTTGTTGGGGAGAGTGTCTAAATATTACATTGTCTAATTTAAAAATTCAATAATTAGATCATCGTCTTACATTGTTCTGCATTTATTCGATATTTGTCCAATACCCTTCATATCAGATAATTTGCTTGACCAAGGTGGCCTGTTTTTTTCACTTAATGAACTCTCTGTAAATCTCTGCCTGTTGTTCAGGTGTGTTTGTTGCTTCTGAAGCCAGTGGCTGTATCTGCACAACACTGGGACCAAGCAGTGGAGTGATCCTGAGATGAGGCAGTTGGTGTTTCTGAGAAGGAATTAAACCCTGAGTAGTTGTCTCCATTCTCAGCCCTCTCTGAGGATCTGAACCTTCCCAGCAAATCATCCTTCAGCTTCCAATATGCCAAGAGCTTCTCACTGCCAGAAAATTTGTGGTATATAGTGTATTATTCAGCTGCCACTGAAATGTTTTGAGTTTTGTCCTTTAAACTGGTCACGAGCTCTTTCTGAACTAAGAGGAAGGGCAGCATCTGCTCAGTGCAGCAATACTGGCTGCTAATGAAAATTTCGAGAGAAAAGGAGAACTGACAGCACCCTTCATTGCAGAGCTGTTTGCTCTCTGCTCCCCACACACTCCTTTCTGCTGGGGTTTTCCCAGACCTGCTGCATGTTCACTGATTCATCCTCTCCATTGCTGGGACACCTAAACATTTCCAGAGGAAAGCAAGAAACCAGGTCAGCAGAGTCAAAGTAACCAAGGGAAAAAACTCATATTCTTGTACTGGGAGAAAAGTCAGGAAAAAAAAAGTACCACAAAGTGAGATTAAAAAAAAAAAAAAGAGAAAGAAAACATCCACAGAGTGGTTTTGAAAAGCAGAGTCTGACAGCTGTAGTATATTTGGTTTCTAACATCCCAGTGGCTCAATGAGAAAAGCAAAGCTAATGGCACAGGCTCTGAAAATCCCACGTCCGAGCTACTTTGAGTTTACTCAGTGTAACTACTGACTTGCACCTGCACTCTAATTACCTTTGTCCCTTAAGCTCGTGAGGAGCAGGCTGACTTGAGACACAAGCTAAGGTGCCACAGAAAAGATGCCAAAATATTCTCTGGCATTCTCTGTCCTCCCTCTTCAAGAGCCTGAACAGTGGCCACACGTCAGCCCCGCATCCCTGGGCTGCTCCTGCTGAAACCTGCTGAACTGGTGAGCAAGAACTTCCTTTCTATTGCTCCCCACTGCATCTCTCACCCTTTCCCTGCTCCTTTCCAGATTTTGTTTTTCAAAGCAGCTGGCACACAGCTGTGGCTCACATGCTCACGGTAGTTTGTTCCTGATCCCAAAATGTGGATGTTTCAGCCCAAAAATGAACTCCTCAGGCATTTGTTGGCTCCTTCAGGACAGTGTTCCAGCTCCTCCCTCTCCATGGATCCAGGGACACAGCGAGCTGATCCTGCCCCCAGCAGCCCATGGGGTGATCGCAGCCACCACAGACAAACTGCTCATTGAGTTCACTTTCACTTTTCAGCTCAAGCCAACCAGGAATGTAAACCACACTGACCAAGGAAAGTTGGGGAAATTGCCAGTGAATGCAGAAAAAAAGAAAAGGAAGATGGGGAAAACAGGAGGTAAGAATATGAGCCCTGCTTATTTAATACTCATCACGTTGATTTGGGTCAGGCCTTGCAAGGCAGAGAAATGTCTTCGAAAGTGGCCGTCCCTTTGGTAGAGATTAAGATCTTGGATCAGACCTTTGATCTCTGGGTGGGGATTAGCTGCATTAATTGTTTGGCAGAGACACCAGGTGGGTACAAAAGTTAAAACTCACCCATCAGTGCCATCTTGGGAGTTGGTTCAACCCACTGCAGGGTAAGGTGCCAGCGAGGAAATCACGATTCATGTCTAGAGTCAGATGTGGAAGGAATACAAACACCCAAAGTGCCTCTTCCCCAGATTTTAAGTGTTCAGACCCAAGGGTTGGTTTTAACTCTATGAAGGTAAATTTAGTCCTCTAGAGGGCATGGTTACACTGATTATACATTTAATAATTATCTAGTATTACCTTGGCTATCTATTAATTTTTACTGGTATAAATCAGGAGCCAATGAACTGACACAGGAGAAGTTTCATTGACTTTAAACCTTGTTGTAAGGTTGCCCATAGAAACTCTCTTCTTGGGAGGGTTGATCCTGTATGGGCCAGCAGGTTTGGGTTTGATCATTGGGGAAGCTTTCCAAGAGGCAGTTGGAATTCTTTCCTTGCTACCAAAATCCGGTGTTCAAATCTGTGGATGTATTTTCCATATGTATTTATGGTCCTGCTTTGGTTAATCCCACCATCCCTGGGCTGGGTCATCTGAACAGTAGCACAGTGTGGGGTTAGTGCCCACCCCTCTCAGAACTCATGGCAGCCCCAGACACTAGATGGAAATTATTTGTGTTTGGGCAGTCTGCTGGTTGAACTTATGCAGCCAAATTTCAAAGTTAACAAAACTGTGCTGATGTAAATATGGCCACCAGCTGTCCTACTGCATGTGTTCGCCTGCTGTGCAAGAGGATGGAATTCAGGACTGCACAGCACAAAGGAAGATGCTGCCCCAGCTGATCCAAAAATCCACCTCCTCCACAGAGGCAGAACAAACTGTACAAAGTCCTTTTAATCTGGAAGTCACGTCTTTGTAGAGCTTACACAAGGTTCGCTTGTCTGTAATGGAAACACCTGCATTTTATTCAGTTTTATAATATTTAAATCCCCTTATAAAATAAACGGCTACTTGCTGGAACATTACCCATGCTGTATGTCCAAGATCTGAAGAATTTTAAAACTATTTTCTAAGATGCAGTGGAGCAAGTGAAGGACTGGAAACAGTCATCAGCTAGTGCTACAAATGAAGAAGCAGCAGTCTCGTTTTTGTGGCTTTCTTCAGCTTCTGAGTACATTCCACATGCATAAGATGTTAAGATTTCTCTCTTGGGTCATTCATTGTGCCAAACCAACACCTAGGAACTGAAAAGGGCATTAATCTGCACCAATATGTTATCATCACTGAGCTTTGCCTCACTGTATCACTTTAGTTACAACTGGAAGTCATTCCCAGCCATCACATCCTCCTTATCCTGGACCATGGTGATTACGGTCTTGCATTTTATCGATCCATTTGCCTTTTTATGAGTTCTTTCTCATGACTGGAGAAGGGATGTTCTTACCTGGTTTAAAAGACACCCACTGGCCTGTGGTGAACCAGATTCCTTTGAATGAATCTGTGCTTCCCAATTCAATGTGGATCTTGCAAGGGCTGGGCTGCCCCTGCTCGTAAACACTGGGCAAAGCCAGTATGGTTTGTTGGTTCACAGGCATTTGTTGTTAGTGGGTTTGTGGGAAGAATGCAGCCCATGAAAGAGTCTTGTCTCAGAAATTTCATGCTGACCTGATAGTCTGACCTTTCTCTGAAAATGGATTAAGGTGCTCTGAGTGATACCTATAGATATCACTTTTATGCCAAAAACTCACTCACTCTAGGGCTGGTTTGTGATATGACTAAAATAACAATTGCTCCTCGAAAATTCAGGCTGGATTTCAATGCACAAGGAAAATCCCTTTCATAGCTTAGTTAAAGAACATTAGGATGTACTGGATGCATCCAGTGAAACTTTCATGCTTTGCTTTAGGATGACAGCCAGGTAAAATTCTCTTTCAAAACAGAAAAAAAAAAATTATGTAATTTTCTACTCTCCCTCTTGTCTTCATTTTCAGCTAACAATTGGACTTGATAGCAGCAAGGATTTCCTGTGAGAACAAAGCTAGTGCAAATCTTCAGTCGATCTCTGTGCTCAACCTGCTCATCTCTCCATATCCACTTGCTGTGCCTGATCGTACTTCAGAGTTTTTGAGGGCAGATGTTGTTCTGTGTTTGAGCCAGCATGTCCCTGGCCTTAGACACCTCAACTCTGCTTCAATGCTAACGCTGCTATCAGCATTAAAAATAACATTAGAAACTGGATATGCAGAGCAAATTCTGAGGCCAGAGGTGCCCTGATGAGGTCACTTCCAGCTGATGCCGGTCTGCGGCGCAGACATCCCCTGACACCACTGTGGGCTGGACTACTTTTGTGATGTTCTGCAGCACACAGGAAAACACAGCATGAAGGCCACTGGAGACGAAGGAGGGGATTGGAACAGGGTTGTGTTGGCTTCAACATGGGCGATGCTGTCCCAGATCATTGTTACTGCAGCCATTTCATTCTAATTCATCCATATCAGCCATTTCTAGGTCTTCTCAGCATTTCCATCTTGCCATCGTGCTGGAGAAGGCTTTGGCTGTGCTTCATTATGCTTGGCTGGTGTCAGTGAAGCAGTGAGTGACCCGGTTATCCAAGTCCATCTCTCCACCACAACACAGACAGCCAAGCACTGTTGGCCCCAATGGATATTGCTCAGCAGATCTTTGTCAGGCTTGTTCAAACAAGATATGTTACCACTGACCTACCAGCTAAAAGTTCATGCCTCTGACTCCAGGATACTTCTTGGTGTCATTTGCTCACTGAAATAATTAGTTTTTGTAAGATTATCACAATAAGGGGAATTTTTTTGTTTGTTTTAAGACAAATGACACTCTTCTTGCTGTCAGAGGCCACGTGAGTAGTTTTTCTTTTATGTTCTATTCCAGCGTGGGTTTGGGTTCCTGAAAATGAAAGAACCTGTGCCTTGAACAGAGCCAACCTCTTTACAAACCTCCCCAAGCCTTTTCCAGTGTAATTCAGTGCTGGCTAATGCAGCTCAGGCTTCTTTAAGTGAAAGGTGCCAATCATGCAGAATTACGCAGTGGTTTTGCACAAAGCCAACTCACCTGTTTGCTGGAGACTTCAGTCAGACCACCAAACACATTTTCACTTACGCCTAGAAATGAGCCAAACCCACAGAGTCCAGATCCAAGTCTGGCTTTAGTCTCTCCTGGTCTGATCTGGATGGACTCTACGGCTTCTTTACCTAAAACACCATGAGGACATCAAAGAGTAACTTCAGCTGAGACCTCTGAGGGATGACAGGACACCAGTCTTGGTTCTTGGTTCAGGGGTGTGGTCTGACCAGCTTTTCACTCTTTAGACAAATGAATTTACAGGTTTTGTTCTGATCTACTTTTGATTACTTCCGGGCTTTTACTTTACATTTCCTGCATTCCCAGATGGCACGAGATGTGAGATCAGTTCAAGCATTGCACATCAAAACTGATGGTGGTCTGTATTATTTTGCCAATGCTTTTTTCACATGTAGAGTAGCATGTACTTTGGATCTGACATCTGAAATAGCTCATTTTCTTCATATTTCTTGTCTGAATTCAGGGCAGCTGGCTGTGCTGGGACTGCTAGGAGGAGGGTTAAATTTCATCAAGCCTTTTTTGAAAGAACATTTAAGAACTAGCATTTGCTGTGGGGGCTGATAAGCAGGCGTGTGCATCTCATTTGCACACTCTGAATCTCAGGTCCAAATCTAACAGAAAGAACAAAACTCTTTATCTTTCCAAGAGGGAGGCACTTCATACTGTCCAGTCTACTGATTAAATTATTTCATTGGACATCTTGAGAGTCAACCCTGTCATCTTGGTAGAAATACCAGAAGACAGAGCTTTTCACAAAGGAATTTGCCTTAAAGCCTAAATGTTTCTGTGGTCCATCTGAAAGTGTTGGCCACCAGATACCCAGTAGAGCACTGAAAAATGGTAAACACCCTGTAAAAAAATTAATTTCCAAAGTGGAGTTTGATTTCCTCAAGCCCAGCAGTTCCATGGAGGGGTGCACATGGAGATTCCCTGGGAATGGACTGAAGACCCCATAGGTCTGGGGAGTTGTAACATCTCTGAGCCAAAACTATTACTACTGAATTTTCAAATTTCCTTTCAAGCTCTAATTACCAAAAGCCAACCAAAACAATCTTCAAGACCTAAGTCTCTGTCCATCCACAGCCCTACAAAATTGCCAAGTCATATTCTGTTACACTACCTAGCACAAATTATTATCTATCCCTTCAATGTATTTCTGGTTTCAAATAATACTTTTTTCTTTTGATTCTGTTTTTACTTCTTTCTCCTTCAGTGACTTTACCTCTGTGAAGTCCCTTGCCACCACAGATCAAGGGGTAATTTTTTCAGGCCAATGTGTAGGAATTTAGGTAAATAAGTGGGTATTCCCATGAATCACGTATTTTCAGAGGTCAGTGAAAGTGCATATATTTCCATTGCCTCTGGAGAGATTTTTAGCCTTAGCTTCTTGATAAATCAATTAAATTTCTTTTGCTGACAAAAGTAAGAATAGCACTGTTTGTAAAATCATTATGTGCACATTCTGTGAGGGACTTCAAGAAAGTGGATGCCTTACTTGCAGAACTCGGAGAGTTCATCCTGCATACCTCAGCTTGGCCAAATTCCCACTGACTTCAGTGGCAATTTGTGTTGTGGAAGGAAAGCCAGTGGGATCCTGGGGGCATCAGGAAGAGCACTGGAGCAGGGCAGGGAGGGGATCCTGCCCCTCTGGCCAGCCCTGGGCA
>JAYRBT010000028.1:718671-760203 GCA_036023395.1 Myiotriccus ornatus | reverse complement strand
GCACAGGTTGCCCAGAGAAGCTGTGGCTGTCCCATCCCTGGAAGTGTCCAAGACCAGGTTGGATGGGGCTTGGAGCAGTCTGGGCTAGTGGAAGGTGTCCCTGCCCATAGCAGGGGGTGATCTTTAAAGGTCCCTTCAACCCTTATAATTTTATAAAACTGCAACATGGCAAAAATTATAAATAAAGCAGCCCAAGAACATTAAGTTGTTATAATTTATTGGAACTTGTTAAAGTAGACTGGTCTGCTTTTTTTCCTTGCAGTTGGTATTCTCTGTGAAGGTGTATGGAGAGTGCAGAACTGGATGGCTTGAAAGGTCACCTGGCTGAGTCCCTCTGCCCCCGGCTGGGCGTGCGCTCTGTGCCTTTGTAAAATGCTCGGCAGAGGAGGCAGAGAAAGTAGGTCAGTATCTGCTCACAAACACACCTCTTACATGTCTCCAGTTCTAATGAAATTAGGGAATGAACCAGCATTAAAAGCTGGGCAAAGGACATCAAAACTTGGTTGAACTCTCATAGGGACAGCGAGTCCAGCTGTAGCTACTGACTAGTCCATGTGCAAAAAAAGTTTAGAAATAAAATAAAATTAATAAAATAAAATAAAATAGGCCTATGTGTTCTTAGAGAGGAAAAAAACTAATAAAAAAGCAAGGGGGGGAAAAAAGCAATTACCTTAACACAGCATTTGGTGCAAACACAGCCCTGGAGCCCTCCTTGTCTGTGCCCCCACCCCTGACTCTTCTCTCCCTCTTTACAACACTTCAGCCATTTTACTGGTAATTTATTTCACAATCAAAAGCTGCTTTTCAAGAAAAAAAATAAAACAACAACCCAAAAAGCTGTCTGACTCATCCAAGCAGGACCCAGTCTAGTTTGGATGCAAACACTGGGAAAACAGCAGTTGGGTGTGGGAGCAGCTGCTGGGGCAGCGTTTCTGGGGTGTCAATTCAGCCCTGACCGAAGGGGCTTAATGGCTTCTTTTTTTTTTCTTTCTCTTTTTTTTTTTCTTTTCCTTAAGTACCCCGACAATTAGTGGTGAAAAGGTCACCAGTAAAAATGAGTTTTGTGGTTTTGCAACTTTGCATTAAAAAAACCACCACGCTTCTGGCAGCACGTCCCCCGTTGGCAGCCTTTCCACAGACAGAACTGAATAAGCACGAGGCTGAAAAGCCCGTTCACACTGGTCCCTCTAGGTCAGGCTTTCGTTCCCTTAGCAGGGTGTTTGGGAGTTTGTGTTGCACCTGCCTGCAGTACATCTGGCTGGAGAATTTAAAAAAAGCAGGGGTTTAATGTTCCCTCAGTCCCAGCTTCTCACCCTCCGTGAACCCTGCAATATATCATTTGCAATTAAAATATAATGAAATCAAATTGTGAGATCATTTCAAAGTTAGTGACCCCCGTGTTTAACAGGTTGTGAATGTTTTTACAAAGGCTGAGGCGATAAAAATATTTTATTCCATATTCTTTATCCTTTGGAGACCTCAGAGTAATAAACAATTAAGTTAAATTCAAACTAACTGTGGATAACAAATTCTCTTTTATTGGGTGTCCAATACATTGCTTTTTTTCTTTGTGCTCTTAAAGAACTGGGACCCAGGGCTTGAGGTGTTATCAGAGATGATGAAAGCAACTAAACATTACAGTTCCACTTAAGGTTTTGCAATGAGAAATTATTCTAAACACAGCCTGGAAGGGATCTGACGCTGTCTAATGGTCCAGGATCATAAAGACTTCCAAACTGGGGTTATTTCCACCAGGACATCTGGGGCCAGGTGCCTTTTTAACACATTAGGGCATGTCTGAAGCTTCAGTGAGCTCCATGGAAGAAGCAGCAAGCCACTGTATGAGATGCTGAACTTCTCAGCCTAATTTCTCATGGATTTGACCTTCCTTTTGGTCCCACTACATCTTTCTCTCGTGTCCGTGACATAACCCAGCTGCCTCCCTCTGTAGGAGAGCCTTGAGTGCAGTGGCATTAATGAGGTTTCTTGGTAGGATATTTTTACCAAAAAATTGCCAGTGTTGGTGACCAACCCAATCCATCTTTGGACTGGCTCTGGTCTAGAAGTGAAGCGATGCTTTCTAAACAGTTGTTACAGAGATGTAATCCGTTTTCTTCCTAATGGGCAAGACAACTTTGGCAATATCTTGGTGGAACTCGAAGCATATTGGAGAGAAACAGCAGCAGCATTTTTTTCCTTTAACAAACTAGGATTTTATTTCTACACTTTCAAATAAGCTCGTGGTGGAATCCATAGCAAAACAATTAAGTAATAAAGGAAAAATCCTTCAGGGTATGGATTTCCTGATGAAAGCAAACTGGAGAGCACAGTGCTCAGGTCCAAGGGCACAGCTTCTCACTCTTTCACACCAAGAAGTTCCCAGAGCCACAGTGCTGGGGTGGGTTTGATGAGGAGAGCACAATTTGCAAACAGCAAAAAATATTAGACACCACCTGTATAACACAGGTGAGACTCATCCAGTGAGCAGCAGGAGGAGGGGAAGCTCCCAGGAGGAGAAGGCTGGGAAATCCTGTTGGTGGAGCACACCAAAGTGCTGAAATAAAATGAGAGTGGAGATGAAAAGCCAGCTGGGACAAAAAGCTGGGACCAGGACCCTCGAAGTACGTGACTTGTTTGCATGAGCCAGGAGGCTTCTTATTTTCACTGGAGATTTCTCTCAGAATGTATAAAACCCAAATTGCCTCCAAGCTCTTGGCTGAAACTCTTGAGCAAGCCCAGATTTTCTCAATTTTTTATAATTCATTTGTTTCTGTAAAGCACAGCAATCCATCTCAAGTAAAAAGTCATGCATTCCTCTTGTAACCAAAGCCTAACACAGACAAAACACCCAGGTGCGTGTAGCCAGCCTGGAGACACTGCAGGACAGCCCAGAGCAGGTGGAGCGGGTTGGGTTCAAAATAACCCAAGAATCACATGTTCAGGTCCACCACCTTAACAGAATCTGGATTCATTCCAACAGCTGGGCCATCATGCATCCTCCATCAGCATCACAGACTGAGGCTGAAATCTCAATTTAAGCAGTTTGAGTGAAGCTTATCAAAGGACAGCACTGAGAAGACGTGACTTGGCTTGGCCATTTCACCTCATTTCACGTATCACCTCAGGGTGTAGAGTTCAGGGATCAGTACATGAAAAAGGGGGAAAATAATCTCTTTTCCCTTTGGATGATGCTCCCCAGGGCAAAGCAGATTTTCTCCAGCAGCCTCCCATCCCACCCAACCTATACCATCAACCACTACACCAGCAACTTTGGAAAATGGGGAATTCATTAAAAAATTGACATTTGCCCTTGCTACTGTGACTGTGGCAGGATTTACAGTGTTGTCTTGGAGAGATTCATGGATCTGTGGTCCATCCATATGGAAATCCATGGGGCTGATGAGGGCTGGTGCCAGGGAAGGAGGGGAGCTCAGGTCGGGCCGTCTCCTCCCGCTCCCAGCCTCAGTTGCTTTTGAGATGCACGCTGCTCTTCTTTCATCTCTTGGATTCAAATCCACCATAATAAATAAAATTCTTCCTGTCTGAAAGATACATTAATTTTGGTGGTCTCGAAAGTAATGAAAATAAATACTTGACTTGGCATGCAGAGCCCCGACTGGAGCGAGGAGCAGAATGTGTGTACTTGGAGCTGTTTTTACAGGAACATAAGCTGTGGAAAAAGCTTGGCTTTTCTCTCACGGGTTCTCTACGTCTGAAGAGAAATGGAGAGATTTGAGAAGTTCAATCAACCAGACGGAAACATTGTCAAATATGAGTTTTCTATCTTGGTTTAAATGCTTTGAAAACTGCACATCAAAGCTTCCCAGGGGGAGGCACTGCCTGAATCCAGCGGGATGCTCGGGCCAGCCCTGGCACAGCACTGGGTCTGCTGATGGAGAGGTGGCAGGACTGGCCTCTATCATTTCAGGCCTTTTTATAACACAGATGGGGAAACTGCAACAAAAGCAAGGTTAACTCAATTAAAAGGAACCTCAAACCACCACTCACTGTGGCTGTGGTTGGAAGAGCGTGGTCCTGCTGCCCTGGGGGTGAGTTGCTGCTTGCTGGTCAAGCCAACAACCTTGGTGCTACCAGTGCTGCCCTCAGCATCCTTTCTTCATGTGGCTGGGGGAAGGGAGAATGGCATCCTGACAAAGTCCAAACTTTGACTGAACCCCACCTTGTCACCCAGCCCAGGGCACTGAGTGCCACCGCCAGTCATTTCTTGAACAGTTCCAGGGATGGGGACTCCACTACTTCCCTGGGCTGCCCCTTCTGATGCTCAACCACCCTTTCTACGAAGAAATCTTCCTGATGCCACACCTGAACCTCCCCTGGCACGTGCCCATACACATGCACACACACACACGCATCTCTTGCTTCTTCCCTTCCCATGCCCTACTGAGCCCACTGGGCAGGGCAGGAGATGTTTGGACACTCAAACTTCCCTTCTGCAGCTGCAGGGAGTTTGGATCATGGGGCCAGGCATTTGAATGTGGCTTACACCAGAGGAGGAGAGGAGGAGGAGGACGAGGGAATGGCCGTGTCTGAAGCAAGCACACACCAGGGTGCTCTCGGTAGCCAAGCCTCTGCACAGCTGTTGCTGCTGCAACAGTCGAGGTTGCTGAGGCTGCCAGTGCAAGCACTGACACATCTGACCCTGGCAAGGCCCAGAGGGGCCCAGGGCAGCCATTCCAAAGCTGATGGGTGCAGTAGCCCACACCAGCAAAAAGCTGAGCCCTCCACCCAAAACCACTTTACTGCTACTTACCATGTGAGGGGGTTTATTAGTCATGTTTCTAGAATTATGCTTATTGTTTGAGCATAGGTTGTTTGACATTATCTGTGCAGGTATGCTGTTTCAAATCATATTTACAGTATTCAGAATACAGACAGAAGCTGCTGATAATTTTAGAGCACCTCCGACCTGCTAACAATTTTCTTTTCCTTTGTCTAAAATACATGTGTGCCTCAGGGAGTGTTTTTCTTACTCTGCAAGCTGAATATTCCTGTGGAATATGTCGATGTGACTGTTTGGTAGTACAGTGAATGTTGAGGTACAAAATATGCTTTAATAAGCTTTGTAGAAAATATCTGGCATCTAAATGGTGTAGAATGAGAGAGACATTTCAGTCACGAATTAATGAATTGCATCACAAAGCCAGCTCTGAGGCAGACACAGATAAGAACATAAACAGCATGTGTGTCTTACAAAGAACCCAATATCCTATAAAATGCTGCAGCACAATGATGTTAATAAAAAGCACAGCTTATTTCAGACAAAATTAATAGGGAGTCTCAGAAATGCATCCAGAATTTCTTTTCTCTGTTGATAACCAGGAGCATTACGTGGCATGTGCTGGGAGGGGACCCTTGAGGAGTGGCACCTACTGTCGAATGTAGTGTCCAGAATCACTGCCGAGGTGGCTGGAGGAGGAGGTGCCCCTCTTGCAGTGAACTGCAGGATCTGAGCTCTGTGGAAGGGCTGTGAGGTGGGTCAGTGCTGGCTGCAGGTGAACAAGAGACAGCTGCCTGAGATCTGTATTCAGGGTTCATTCTCTGAGCCCACTGATTTCCCTTCTCTGGAAAAGCCAGTAGAGACCACGGTAGTCTGGAAACAACAGTGGTTCATTCAGCATTTCTGGCAATACTTTCAGCTGCATTTCAATGAGTTGTTATTTTGATAAACAGCACACATGCCAAGACCTTTCCAGGTGAAGAAGCGCATGCTCAGCACTTCCCAGAAGCTGCAGCATCGCACTTGGATACAGAGTCCATGTGATTTCATCTTCAGAAGCTGCTTGGTTTCATTATAATGTTGCTTTGTGCTGGTTGTGTTTTGAGAAGTTGGCTACTGTGGTGGACCCAACCCATGACAGGGTTGAGAAAGGGTCAGTTTAGATACAAAACATCCAGAAAAACCAGCTGTGGGGCTCAGAGCTCACTGTGTCAGCTCTTTTCAGCACGGGCAGTGCAGCAGCGATGACACAGCATGCTCAGCAGAGGGAAATAGAGCTTTCACCAGCAGCACAGGGTAAGACAGTGGTGTGACTTGTGGAACTGTGATCAACCAGCCTGACCAAAGGGAGTGGAGACCATTCCTAAATCAGGGGCAGTCATACCCCCATCCAGCACCAGGCAGTGTGTCCAAGGACATTGAGGGAGGCATTGCTTACTGGCAGATATTTTGGTTTGGTTGTGGTGGGTTGTGTCTCCTCTTCACCACCTTCTGTTTCCCAAGAATTGCCTCCAAATAGTCCAAATCCGTAGACTACCATAACAAAAAACAAGCAGAAATGGGAAAGTCAGGAAATAAAAAAATATATCCATGATAGTAGGGAGGTTGAATATGCTGCAAAGAGAATTAATTTAAATGTCAGGAGACACACAAGTTATGTAAAGCCATTGCTCCTTGCTGCTGAGGGGGCACCTGCTGGGACCTCGGCCAGCTGAGCACCAAGCTTTGGGCACAAAAGGAATTGTGTCAATTAAGTGGAGACTGCTAGTTCAGATTCAGTTCTCTGGTCTGGAGTTGATGTAAGTGCTGAGCTGTTACCTGCCCTTCTCCCACGGGAGCCAGGCCAGCCAGAACGATGCTCCCCTGCTCTCCCCCCCTGTTCTCACATGACCTCCAAATCTGCATGTCACTAAATGGTTGAGGAGCTTTGGAAGTATCATTTCCAGCAGGCTAATTTAAGGTTTCAGCAAAGAATTTAGCCCCAGTGTTCTGGGTCAGATGATACTCATTTTATTTTGCATTTAGCTTTGGGAAGCAGAAGAATTAATCAGGCTGTAAGTACATGGATAAAAAAAAAAAAAAAAAAGCTGGGGAAAAATTTAATAAAAGCTACAGTGTTAACAAACACTGAACTAATGACCTTTGATATATGAAGCAAATGCTTCAGCCACTAGCCTATACAACGTTTCATTACCAGCCATGGGAATTTACAGGTGTTAAATTAGCTGCAAGATAGCTCCCATATTGTTGCCTGACTGCAATAGAACATATTGAAAAAGTTAATAAAGAACTGAGCATAGGGTTCAAACAAAACCCCCTTGCCGGTTCAGTCTGAGGTCTTCATCAAGCTAAAATCCAGCCTGAGCAGTGACTTTGTGTGTAATTCTGTTTGTTCCCTTTCCTATGCTGCAGGAGATCCACAGAGAAGTACCTACTGCCAGAGAAAGGGAGCCAGGGAGGGGGAACACAGAGGGATCTGGCACTGCTGTGGTCAGATGTAGTACTGACATCTCAGGCACAGGGTGTGACTCCTGGGGATGGCCCTGTGCAGGGTTGAACTCGATGATCCCTTTCAACTCAGCATATTCCATGATTCTCTGAGATCTTCTCTGGTGGTTTTTTTTAACCTTTTTGCCACAATCAACACATGAAAATTATTCTAAATGGGAAACGTTGGAGTTCCTTTTCTGAAAGTCTTGCCATTAATTACTTGGGCGATTGTAAAGATTGAAAATGCACCCAGATTTCCCAGTTAGACACCTGTAGTCCAAACACAGCTGACTGCTAACTAACTGACGTGGGTAACTGCTGCATCCACACATTTTACAGCTATGGATCAAATCACACACAAAAGGTATCCTGTGTTACTCACAAGTCCTGATAGACACAGGAAAATCAATCACTGCTTGAAGCCTTTCAGTGCAAACTTGGTACCTTCCATAAATGCTCTCCTGCCTTCTAGTGAAGCCACCAGTCATTTGGTTTGATGGGAAAGGTCTCCCTTTGCCCACTGTTTACAGTAATAACTGTTTCCTCTCTTGTAGGTAAAATTAGGTTTAAAAAGCATTACACCTGGGGGCAGGAAGGAGAGGAGAAGGAGGGGTGGACTTTACATAAACAGGACTTTGAAATATCACAATTTATTTTTTTCTTACAACAAGATTTTGTGTATTCAGAAACCTCTTGGGATCACCAAACCCTCAGTTTATACACCCAGTTTCATCTAATAATATATATAATTTAACAGTACCAAGTCTTTTACATACATCTCATACACACGGAAAAACATGGCCTGATAGTGCCATCAGTGACAGCGTAAATTGGAATAAAAAATAGGGATTAAAAGGCAAAACAACTTAGAGGAGAAGTTTCAGAAAACCTTGTTAAAACCCTAGTGTGTGCTTGGAGCATTCCCAGGCCTTTCTGCTACCCACACCATGGTGTCACAGCCCAGTTTTCCCGGAGGGAGCAGAAGACTGGGGGTGGCTCATCCTTCCCAGCTTGGTATGAGAAAGAATAGTCAGACCAAGGGGCTTTGACCGAACTGAAGAAACAGAAGAAACAAAGACAACTGAAGAAAGGCAAGGCAGGGAGAGTGAATCCACTTAGTTATTCACCTATCCTTTTGTGTGTGTGAAATCAGTTCTTCCAAGGCTGCTTTGCACCCAGAGCTTGAATGCTGCCAGCAAACCACTGCACTTCTCCAGTGGAGAGGACAATCCCTCAAATGGGCACTGGGAGGGCAGAGTGCAGGACTCAGTTACTGAGCAATTACAGTTCTAACTAAGGTGGATGAGATCACAAACAGAAGCAAAGGAGCTGGAGTAGGAGAGTAGGGGGCAGCCATGTCCATTTGCTGACATTTGTGTTTTCAGACTTCATACATTCTCCTTGGTGCTACAGAGAAGCCACATGTTGTTCCACAAATACAGCATTCGTTTTCCATAAACAACAGTCATACAATAATTTTAAAGCTAAATTAGCCCATGTGCATCATGCAATGTCCCCCTGTAAAGAGGGGAAAATGGAACAGATGGGAAAATATAATAAAGTAATTTTATGACAGTAGTAATAAGCCAAGAAAATATAAAATGGCAGCAGAAGAAAATAAAATTATAAAATATATGCACTGTTAGCTCTTTTCACTGGCACAGAGCTGGTCGGTGAAATCAGAAGACAATAACCAAAACTCCCAAACTCAGCAACCTCTGATTCTCCCCCAAACACCACTTGCCCCCCAGGGGAGAGAGCATGGTGCCCCAGATTCGTGAGGAGGGCAGCAAAGGTAGATAATAATGAACATCCAACACTGTTTGCCCTCTGAGAGCTTCCGAGCTTGGAGGAGCTGTTCTGCATTTGCTATTTCCTGCTGCTCGGGGCTGCCTCGCTGACCCCTCTCCTGGTAAATGAAACACCTCTGGCAGCGCAGTGAGTTTGATTAAAACCCAGGAAATAGAGGAGGTAAAGAGTTTTCAATAATGCCTTCGAAACTGCGGCCTGATCTGACGGCCCACAACGCGCTGGAGTCGGCGACCACGTGAGAGATGTGCGCTCCAGTCCTCGGTTTGCCATGAAATCATCTTGGGAATGAGCCTCAATCGTTTTGCTTCATCTTCCCCCTTTTCTTCGTTTTTTGTTTTAAGCAAAAGTTCTCTGTGATTTTCTCTCGCGGTGTCTGCGGGGGGTTTGCCTTCTCTCTTGAGCATCGAATCACGGTATCTTGCATTTACACGGTACCCAAAGGGTCCCGAAGCACGCACAAATTATAAGCCAAATTTTGTTCTTGGAAGCATGAGCTCAGCTCATACCAAAGTTAATGGGAGGTGAGCACAAACATCTAACGGGAAGAATTTGCCCTTTCAGACAAAGAGGAATCGTTTCACCCACCGCTGAAGCGCAGCTGCCTGTGAGGCAAAACATGGCAAATGGTTAAAGGTTCAGACCTGGGAGGTGCTGATCTCTATCAGCTCTTGAAGACAAGGAGACCTGAGGATAGTCAACACCCGCAGCAGGGTGCTGAGCTGTGTTTCATTTGTCTTGAGGCACTGTCTCATCAATACAAAACTTTCTTGGCTTTTATGGGCTAAAAATTAAAGGGCTTTCAAAATTAACTTTCTTTGTTTCTATTTTGAACTGACTTGGACTTTTCAACTTGAAACATTTAATTTAGGGGCTTTTTAAGGCCAACAGTTGCAGACTGGGAAGCCTGATTAAAGCCCTTGGGTGCTTGTGCAGAAACCACCATGGCAGGAAGCTGTGCTTGTTCCGTTCTCACATCTGATGAGGGAGATATTTGCGCATTTAGAAATTATATATCAATTTGTTCTTCTTGCTCTAAAGACCCTCAGGTGGCACAGACATCAGAGAGGGTGTTTAAGTTCCCTTCACTGGCAGAAATCACTGCATCAGATTAGATGATGGTGGCTTGTGGCATATGTAGCTGCCTCAAGTACTCCCTGCCTTTCCTCCACTTCCTGATGGCTCAAACAAGTACAGATACTGGGTTTAAATCCAGAGTCCAGCACACCAAGTAGCAAAGAAGAACCTCCCTTCCCGTGCTCTTCTTTTCCTTTGGTTTTCGTAGCAATGGCTGAATTTCCAACTGCTCCGCCTGAGTTCTTTTTTGGATAACCCACCGCCAAGATGCAATCCAGATGTGTAGCCAAGTGCCTTAAACCTCTGAACTGACTAAACCAAATTATATAAAACCTTCTGAGTTTGCAAAACTGAGTTGGGAATCTCAAGAAAACAGGCGTGCTCAGGGGATTTCCAGCGTTTCCTCCTCCTCAGGCTGGCACTATCACAGAGCAGCCTCTTCCCGTGGTGTTCTGGCATTCTGGGGCTCCATCCCAGCCAGAAGAGTCATTTGCAAAGGTGCCCAAAGTTAAAATAAAAACAGGGAAAAAATGTTATTTGGACTCTTAAGAGCACAGGAAGCTTCTTTGAAGCATGGGACAAACTGATGGCTTATTACCCAGACTGGTTCTTCTATCCCTGACTCTTTGGGTGATGGTTGAATCACAGACCACTTCTGGAGACCAGAGCACTGCAGGGACCTGAAAGCAAGTCCAGAATGCTTTTTTTCTTACCATTTCACTAGTGGATGGGCTTTAATCAAAAGCTAAGAGCCATTTTGAAGGTAAATTGGAATAAGGAGCCGGGATCAACTCTCACAAAAGTCTTCCCACTCCTCATTGGTGTATTAATACTCTCAGGGCAAACCTAAGCATTGGGAGCACCTGAAGAAAGCCTCAAGGTTGCAGTTCATGGGCATTCAAATACCCAGTGGGATTTGCTGGGGCAGTCTGGCACTTTGCTAAATGCAAATGCAGCTCCACTAGCATTTCCAGAGGAACTCTACCTCTGTCCAAGCTCATTGCTTTACTCCAAAACTCAGAATAAACCAGGAACCAGAGCACTTCACAGAGATACGAGTTGCACCCACTCTCCATCCCCACATCTGAGTTCTGCTCTTGGGAGCACAAAACACCCCGCTGTGTTTCAACAGGGGATGTTCAAACTCAAGTGCTCTAAACTCCACTGGTTAAGACATATCAGCAGTGTCTGGTAACTGGCCTCAGGATTGCTGCCAAACCAGTGCAAATCCACAGGAACTATTTCAGTTCAAATCCCAGGCTGAGATGAATGGGAGCGTGCGTGCATGCACACACACAGGGTTGCTGTGGCTTGGCAGATGAGCAGCAACTCATTAAGTTGCAATAACTCAATCACCCACTATCATCCCAATCTCTAGTCTCTAACACAGTGGGCTGGTTTTTTCAAAGGCTGAGGAGTGCTCACAGGTCCCAAGGGCAGCGATGGGGCTTGCAGGTGCTCCAGCCTTCAGAAGATCAAGGAGATCTGTAGAGATGGGTAAATACAGCCCCGTGCCAGGCTCAGGGCACCGGGCCTTCAACACCCTGGTACGAGCCTCCCGCAACAGCAGCAGCCACCGTGCCTGTGGTGGACGAGCTGCTGGGATAAGCACTTGTACAGCACAAAGAGACAGGCCTGGGTTTGAATTAGGAAATGCAATACTCGCCCAAATCACGGGGGATGGGGCGGGGAGGGGACGGGAGGGGGGAGAGCCTGACCTCGGTGTGACTCCACAAACCCTAATGTCTATTTATCGTTGCCATTCTTGCTCTTTAGGCTTACAAATGCAATGAGCCAGTTTCCCTGAGATCATGTTTTAAATATACTGCCCCGGGGCTACTCTTTAAAATTCAAAACATTGGAGGACACACAGGGAGGGCGCTTCGAATCATTTCTGACAAGCAGAAATTCTCCTTGACAACCTGAAAGGTGAGCACCGGGAAGCCCTGAACCCCACACACGGCGCAGCACAGCATCAGAACAAGACCACAAAAATGCAGTTTGCTTGTAAGACACTGACTTTTCATCTGTACAATTTGCCAGCAAATCCGAACCATGTTGCCGAAGGTTTAGATGTTGGATAACCCTTCAGAAGGAAGGCGGCAGGGGAGCTCTGTTTTGGGCAGCCTGCTTCAGCAAGTGCTGAAGTGATGGTGCTGAGGTCCAGAAAGACCCAAAGCGAGCTAGGGAAGAGCTCAGACCACAGAGGCCCTCCCTTCCCATCTTATGCACTGTCCTCCAGTGTACCAGATTCGAAGGGAAAATGCAGGCAGATGGGGATCTGTGCCCTCCTGTCAGAGCCCTACTTCCCTCCCTGTTCAGGATGAAGGCAAACTGGCACAGTTTAAAACCATGATTTCAGAGTTCAATCAAAGCTCTGCTTTTCTGCCAGCAGCCATCCCCATGGATGGACCATATACCTTTGAGTGCTGCTCACTTGCCCTTTAAAAGGCAGAAAATAACTTTTAAAAAAAAGGAAAAAAAAAAAAAAAGCTGTCAGGAGTTATATTACCTGCAACAGCTGAATTTAATTAGTACAGCAATCACAACAAATATTTAAAAGGTCTAAAAAGATGTGAAGGGAAATTTTCTTTCCTAGGAGAGCCCTGTGACTCGCGTGCTCCGCGCATGACAGAGCTCTGCCATGAATGACTCACCTTGGAGCCACTTCACACAACCAGGGGTTTTTTGCAATCATGGCATGAACTGGAGTAGGGAGACAGGACATGGAGATTTTGGTACAAATCAGAATTTCCTCATCCTGCTGCCGAGCCCTTTCCAACCACTGGCCTGTTCCTGGTGCTCTGTGTACTCCAGCCACTGCAATCCCTCCCTCAGCTCTGCCCCTAGATGGGAGGGAAGTTTTTCCTGCAATAGAACTATGAAACAGCAACAAGAAGCAGAGGGTAGGAGTTTTGCTGCTCGAGACCTGAGAGCAGTGCAGCAGTAATGAATGAAATACCCGTCAGTACAGGGACAGTTGAGTCATTTCTGCCCCAGCAATGGGCTTCAGGTGAGGTGGATGGAAACATCCTCTTCATCCCTCTCCCCAACACACACATTGGATCAGGTAGAACCCAAAGATTGGTTTGGTCAATCGGGTAACAACAACGCTTTTATCCTTACCACGTTTCCACTGTGTTTGTATTTACTAGAGCTTAAAAGAGTAAAGGATACTTATTTTCTCCAAGGCATGGGCACAGAAAACAGTAACCCTTAAAAACCTCATGGTAAGGACATATCCCTGGTGGAGAAGGGGTCCTCACAGCCCTGGGGACTCAGGTTATGTGGGTTGTGGCACTGTCCCAAAATATTAACTTCAAGCATCCAAAAAGTCAATTTGTGATGCCAAATCAGTTTTGTATCTCTGACTCCAAACAGCCCAAACCCTTCTTTGGCCCACTGGCCTAAACCTCCTTGTGTGAGCTCATTTCTATATTCATGGCCATTGCAAAGGGCCAACAACCATTACCATCATTACTGGTGCTGGGTGTCCAGCCCAGTCCTGGCAGGGTTACTGCATCCAGGGGTAATTTCTCCTTCCCTGAAGAGCCACAGAGCACCTTCTGCTAAATCATACCCAGGATCACGAATTACAGGGATTAGAGAGAGGTGTCCCTGTGTGGGGAGCATCAGAAAATGAGCCTGATTCATTGCTCGCTACCTGGACCCTCCCACTCCTGTGGAAACCCTCACAGGAGCGCCTGCTGTGGCAGAGAAGCTACAGTAGGATGGGATGCTGGTGCAGGCAGCAGTTCTAGAAAGAGCTGCTTGCTCAGCAGTGAAAGATGAGCTTTACTCACCCTCCCAGAGCAGACATGGACACGCAGCACGCGAGCGAAAGGCCAAGCAGCAAGGCTGCCCCAGCAAGGAGCAGGGATCTCTACTAGCTTGGGGATGATATAAATGGAAATAGCTCCATGTCTGAGCAACCAGGAGAAATAAATAGTGTGAGTGTTGAAGGCAGCATAGGCAGCCTGGGAGTATCTGGTGTTGCTCACCACAGCCTCTTCCAGTGACCACGATGTCCGTGGAAAGCATCTCCTCCTTGGCAGTGAGCTCTGCCTGATCCCTGTGTGGGACCGAGGGAATCCCCGGTCTCTGGGAAGGGGTGAGTGTGCTCCTGCGTGGTGTATCCTGCTAGGATGAATTCCTCCCCACGGCTGTGCTCCCAAGACCTTGCTGAGCTGTGCAGGTCGGGAGGGTACGTGGATTCCTTGCTCACCACATTGCCCCACACCAGCTACCCTGACCTAAGGTCTAGACAAGAAGCAACTGCATATTTTGTCTGAATTAATTTTCAAGGTAGATGGGTGAGGAGGAGTGGGGAATTTGAGGAGGTTGCAGTTTATCTCCTGCTCCCATTTCTTGCTGCATCTAAGTGCATCACACATGGCTGTTGATTTAACCCATCTTCTCTCGCCTCAGGGCAAGGAGGAGGAAGGAGGACTCCAGGCTTGTACTGGAGCAGCATCTCCAGGTGTTCATTTCAGCTTCCCTTCGTCAGGGCAAACTGTGCCACAGCCTGGCCAGGGGATCCAGGGTAAAATGGATTCCCTGACTGACCTGTAAGTCCTTGGATATCTCTCACCCAGCAGTTAGAACTAACCTTTTAAACATGCTTAGGCACCTAGACTACCATTTACATTTATACTATATATAAAAGACGTAAGTATTTCACTTCATCTGGCTCTAAACTCTCAGAGAAACCTTAACCAACAGTATGCACAGGGGTTCAGGTGGGCCTTCAGCATGCTACAACTCACTGAAATGAGAAGGACCTTAGGTCCTGGTTATCTCTATAAACCAAACTAACCCTCAGCTTCTTCAGTTCAGGTTTATGAGGTGAAAGTACTTTCCTATGGCAGGAGCAGCAGGCACTGTAAGGCATTTGGACGTGCCAGACCTTCAGAAAAACGTCACATCTTCTTCCCTCTTCCCAAAGGAAGCCATCTGGCATCAGGAGAATCTTGCTTTATCTTCTTGGGATGGGATGAGGCTTCAAGGAACTGAGATCTGCAGGAGAAAGGAGTGACTGCAGTTTGATAAGCTTCATGCCTGCCTCCCCTTCCGGTGAGTACCTGAAGACACCCAGTTCTGCTTAACACAATTTCTCTGCTTAACAGCAGCTTCTCAGCGCCTCTTATGGAACACGAGGGAAGGACACGAGAGCCCAAACCTCTCCCAGCCAGGGCTGGCACGTGGAGCAGCACAAAGCCAAATTCAGCCACAGGATCTGCAGCAGCGACCCTTTGGTCATGTGTGTCCATTCCATCACCTCACAGCCCATTCACACTCCCTGCCTGCACTCTGCCAGCACACTTTGAGGTGGAGAGGGAAAAAAGCCTGGAGCCAAGTACAAAGGCTGGAGCACTTGCTTTCCTGTGGCAATTGGAGCATCCCTCTGCCAGACAGGGCTGGCCATGGCCACAGGCTTCTCCACAGAAGATCTTGGAGGGGCAGAGAGGCCCTAAGGCTCCCCCTCAGTTCAAACAGGGCTGAATCCCCTGCCTGCTGACAAGTCCAAAATTTGCCATTTGGACATTCCCAGTGCCTTTCCCTTCATGAATTTGAGGGATTTGTGCAGGGAACGGACAACACAGACTTTGAGTTCATCCAGCCAGACTCAATCCCTTTAGAGCAAAAGAGAATGCACTTTGAGCTCTGAGCCCCCAGAGCGCTGGTATCCAGGCAGGGTGACCCTGTGCCACACGGGACACGCAGGACTCCACCTGGGGCCACGTCAGATGTGCAGGAAAAGGGGCATTTCTCTGCCATGAGGTTGATGGGATGCTGGGAACTGCCTGATGGAAAACTGGGTCAAGTATCTGGGGGGTCCAAATCCTTCCCAACATGAGAGTTGGGTCACTTGCAGAAATGGAAGAGAAAGGGGCTCTTTCCCTGCCCTTTTACTCTATTTTAAGGACAATATATGATACAACATGTGATTTAACATGCTTTACATACCAAAAGATGAAGTGTGTATAAAAGAATCATCTGTTTGGGGAGGAATTCTGCTAAAAAAGAAACCAGAGTGGGGCAAAAGAACCACATAAATAGTTAACTTAAACAAGACACAGTTGGGTGCAGCTTGCCTCTGCTCATAGCCAACACATGGGATCTGTGGGTAAAACCATATTGCACTGGTTATAGGCTCATCTTGTAGACTTAGGGATGGAAAAGACCTATTAGGTCATTGAGTCCATCCCACCTGCCAGTGAAGGATTGTTCCCTGCAGAATATTCTCTATTGCTTTGTACAGTCCAATTTTAAATGATCCAAGAGATGTGGTCTCAGCCACTTCCTTGGGGAGACTCTTTCACAGATATATTTTGTTTGACTCAACCCTTTAAACAGTTAACCCTTTTCTTTCCCAGTTTGCCTTGCAGTTTCATTTTATGTTTCCACTCTCTGAAACAGGAAAAGTTTTTGTTTTATGTTTCCTTTGTGCTGTATTTACAAGATTAGGGCCATTACGCCATTGCTGCCCCCTGCCCCAAAACAGAGCATCATCTCCAATGGCTAAAAACACCAAAATAATGTATTGCAGAAAATAAAACTGATTTGCTTTAACTGTGTATTCAGATGAGCTCCTCAAAGCCATGAATCATTGAGGACATTCCAGGACGATATGACCATGGTATGGATGCTCCATTATGTTCAGGTTTGGTGGAAAATTAACCAGTTTCTAGCTCAATGTGTTTAATTTTCACAGTTAGGATGTAAAGCCAGGGTAGTTCAGAGCTTGATAAGATATTGAACACTGGCAAACTCATCTCAGATTATTCCTGTTACTTTGGTATCAAGGGGCAAAATTTAACACAGGGACAAGCCTGGCATGTATTTTTCCTGTCTTAGTGAAAGTGCTTCTTTAAGAAACATGATATTCTAGCTAAACCAGACTCATGCTAGATCTCAAGAAAAAAAAAAATCCTGATGTGGCTCTTCATCATCTCTGTCTTTCTCTGATTCCTTTCTTTCGGCATTTCACAGCGAAGTGCCCCGTAAATACCGATCATTAACTATCAGCTCACAGAGCTGCTGCAGTCACTGACACAACTCAGCTCCCATGGCAGAGTGGGAAATCAGAGCCCTGACACCAAGATGAAGGAAGGGATGGATGCAGTTTTTTTGAATGTAGTCTTTGGGGATTTTTACTTCCTGCTGCACAATGCAAAGAAATCCAGGACAGGCAGCTCTGTGACTTCAGGAGCTGCGAAGAAAGAACACAGCCACAGAGGATGATGTACAGGGTATACAGCAGCCTCCATCCCTGAAATAGCAAGAATGGAACAAAGGGCATTGCAATACCTGATTGGTTTCCTAAAAATCAAAGGTCAGGGACTGCTCCATTAATCTCCTAATCCATTGAAATTATAGATATTGTGCAGTGTACCTTTCTAGAAAGAAAATCTAGCAGAGATAAAGGTGCTGTATTCTATCAGATAAACTGATGTAGATGAAAACAACCTGCCAAGCCTTTGGGTCTAGAGGACAGCTATATAAGATACAACTTCTGTCTGAAAGGTTGGGGCTTTTGTTCCCTCAGCCCACTCTGATGGGAACACAACTGCTAATGCTTTGGGACAGGGGATTTCTTACCCTTTCCCCCTGCCCAAAAAGCAAAAATGTCCTTGCAGTTCAAACACTTTTTCCTGTAAGTGAACATCAACACAAGGAGCAGAGAAAAACCCACGAGGGAGGCAGCCTGGAGCACACGTTCTCTCCAAGGATCTGCAGCCTGGTTTATGTTTGAAATCTTTGTAATTCATGCAGAAAACTCACACCAGGAATGGCTCTGGGCTGGTCGTTGGGTTTCTTGATACAAAGAATTTGGGCAGGTTGGGCAAGGGATCAACCAGCACTGGAAAAAGCACAGGAGCACCAGTCTGACTGTGCCAGCCCTGAGCATTGCACCAGGATAATTACTCCTGTGCACAAACACACCCTTAGCATACTCATACTCACCAAATTTTCTAGCACACTCTGCTGCAGACTCCTCGAGGAAAGCACCTGAGCAGAGCATGGAATGGCAGCAATGCCCATAGGGTTTGATAACCCAGCCAAGGGAGCACCAGCACAGCAAAGTACCTGAATCCCTCCCTGCCAGACACTGACCTCAAGCAAAAGGCTAAAGGGAGGAGGAAATTAAAGTGCTGTGGAACTTGTGTAGAAAAACAAAGATGGCAGAAGCAACCTAATAACTAGGGCAGGCAGATAGTGCGTCATGATCAGACAGTAACTCCAAATCAATATATTCAGTCAGATTTTTCTTCACTCAGGGTGTTGATAAGGTGAGTGGGATTTGGTCTGTTCAGTGAGGCTGTCACTGCTTGCCTCCTGCATGAAAGCTTCCAGACACGCAGCAGAGGTGGCAGCTTGTCATGCCAGTGTAGTCCTTGAGACACCCCCATTTGCCCACCTCACCCAGAGGCTTCCAGACTAGATCCTGCCAGAACCCAGACTATGGGATTTTAATATCAGACAAGTTCTATTCCTCAGGTAGAATCTGTCTATATTTATATACATACTGATATGTTTAGGGTTTTTTGCTGCTGTTGCTTTTGAGACCTTTTCCCCAGACAGCTGTTGATCAAACACTGGAGGTGTCACACCTAAAGACAGTTTTACTTCCTGGGAATTTCAGTGAACGTTTTATCTGCTTCCCAACAGCAAATGCAACCCAGAGTGCTGGATTCATGCCACGCTGATTTAGTTGGTGGAGAATGATGTTCCTCATGGGATGAAGAAGCTCCTCTGATGATCATGTCCAGGATTTGTGTTCTGTCCCAGTAACACAGAGTTCATGTTCTGCTGAGACTGAGTGGTGGAGAGGCAGAGGCTTTACACAGACTGTGCTCCCTGTCCTGCAAGGACATTTCAGCTGACACAACCATGGCTGTGCCAACGTACACGGCCTGCTGGGTGCTTTGCTGGCTTGGGTCTGGGTTATGCTCAACAGTGACTGTGAAAAAGGTGGTTTCTCACTCCGGGTAAGTGAAAGAAAATCAGCAGAAACCACAACCTTCTGCTGGCTTTTGTTTGTTTGTCTGTTTGTTTGGAAACTCCCAAACCACAGCATCTATTTTTAGAGGGAGGATCAGGAAGGCTGGAAGGCAGGTGTAAGGTGAGAGCCGGTGAGGGGAGGGGACTCCTGGGTGGAGATGAGAAACCACACAAGAGGCAAACCTGGCAAGAGCAAGGACCGACCCCCCCTGCAAGGGGCTGACAGCAGGGATGGGGAGAGGAGGGGCATTGCAGGGGAGATGCTGGGTGGAGAAGGGAGAGGGGAGATGAGGTCAGGGAGGTATTGGTGGGTGGAGTGGGTCTCGTGAGGGAGGTCACATCCAAGAGCGCAATTTTATAAAAGCCAGAGAGAGCAATGAATTATCCTGCTAGGTGCAACACAGATAACAGTGAAGGAGGCTGAGGCTCTCTCTGACTCAGGTTTCCTTACTCTGAACTTTCTAAAAGATCACCTTTTATTGCCTTGTCTACAGCCAAAAAGATAAATAATCCGATGCCTCTCCCCCAAGCCATCTTATCATAAGGGTGTGAGTAAGCCTTGGTGCCTGGATCCAAATTCACACTCCCAGCCTCCTGGGATGTCCATCACGCTATTCCATGCAGATCTACATGCATCCTCAGAACCTGAACATATTCCTACCATGGGCTGTTCCATAAACCTCACACCACTTTCCATAGGAGGCCTTCTAGGTGCACTTCAGAGAGTCCCTCCACAGTCCGTGGTAACCCAGTGGGCTCCCATGGGCTATATAGTTAGAGAAGCTATCTCACAGATGAAAGGAGGCCCTCAAGTGTAGCAGGATCCTTCCAAACTTCAGATCCATTTATTGATAAATTATTAATTCCATCATCTCAGGACAGTGGTGACTCAGGCATTGTCCAGTTGTTGGGCATTGAGCAGACCAAACCCACTGCAAAGAACCAAACGCTGGTGTGTGCACTCCTCATTATTTCAGCTGTGAACAGTTCTCCCCATCCATCCCAGCCCCTCCTGGCTCTACCTCAAGCAGAGCATACCTTAGAGCACTGTCTGCTTACTCCTGTACAGAGCTGGAGGTGCAGAACAGCTGGTAGTAACACGCTGACCTCAAGGTGCTAGATGAGCATTTTGAGGCTTGTGACAGAGTTGATGTAAATGAATGGTCCTGTGTTTGCCTGGAAAGGTTTTGGTGGGGGTGGGGCTACAGGGAAGCTTCTAGAAGATGCTGGAAGCTTTCCCCATGTCCTGCAGAGCCGATGCCAGTCGACCCCAGGACGGAGCCGCTGCTGTCCAAGGCCGAGCCCAGCAGAGATGGTGGTAACACCTCTGTGATAACACATGTAAGAAGAAAAAAAATGTTATTGTGTGGAAGTGAAGAGAGGAGTGAGAATATGTGAGAGGAACAGCCCTGCAGACCCCCAGGGCAGTGCAGAGGGAGGGAGAGGAGGTGCCCCAGGCACCAGAGCTGAGGTTCCCCTGCAGCCCATGGCGAAGCAGCTGTGCCCCTGCAGCCCAGAAAGGTCCACAGGGCAGAAGAGATCCACCTGCAGCCCATGGAGGAGCCCACGCCAGAGCAGGGGGATGCTCAGGAAAAGGTTGTGACCCCATGGGAAGCCCATGATGGAGCAGGAACCTGTGGACCTGTGGAGAGAGGAGCAGGTTTCCTGGTAGGACTTGTGACCCTGTGGAAGGACCCATGTTGGAGCAACCTATTCCTGAAGGACTGACCCTGTGGGAGGGACCTCCACGGGAGCAGTGAGTGAAGAACTGCAGCAGATGGGAAAGACTTATGTTAGAGAAGTTCATGGAGGACTGTCGCCCATGGGAGAGACCCCATGCTGGACAGGGGCAGGACTCCTCTCCCTGAGTAGTTCATCACATGCAGACACATGTGATGAACTTACCATAACCCCCATTCCTTGTCCACCTGCTCTGATGACAGGGAGGAGGTAGAGAATCAGGAACAAAATTAAGCCTGGGAAGGAGGGAGGAATGTGTGAAAGGTTTTTAAGATTTTTTTTTTATTTTTCATTATCCTCCTCTGATTTTGATTGGTAATAAATTCAATTAATTCCCCCCAGGTTCAGTCTGTTTTGCCCATGATGGTGACTGGTGAGTGACCTCTCCCTACTCTTATCTCAGCTCATGAGCCTCTTGGTGTATTTTCTCTTCCCTGTCCAGTTGAGGAGGGCAGTGATAGAGCAGCTTTGCTGGACATCTGGCACCCAGCCAAGGCCAAACCACCACACTTCCCCAGGGCCTGAGCTGACCTGTCACAAGCCGTCAAACCACAGAAACTTCACATGCCCCTGCCCCAAGGGGTGCCTGGGGACTTGCTGCCTGGGTTCACACTTCTGGCCACTGCCAGGCAGAGCAGGAGCTCCTTGCAGGTCAGCCCTGGGTCACCATGACTCCTCTGGGGGATGGTTACAAGGGCTTGCAGAGCTGTTGCGTGTGGCTGACCAGTCACGGGTTGCAATCATGGTTCCCCTGCTCACCTGGCTGGTGGAAGGCACTCCCAAAAGACTCTGCTGCCTCCCGGTTTCTGCTTGGCACAATGAAATCTGCTGGTCTTTTCCCTGCAATGAGAGCTGCCTAGGGAGCCACTCCAGCTACCTCCTGGCTGAGCCTGCTCCTCCTGACACAGCATGAAACACCTCTCCTCTTGTGGAAGCAACAGGATTGTCCATGGGACAATTTTCCTTAGGACACTTTTCCTGGTGAGGCCCTGGCACAGATTGCCCAGAGAAGCTGTGGCTGCCCCATCCCCTGGAAGTGTCCAAGGCCAGGTTGGACAGGGTTTGGAGCAACCTGGGCTGGTGGAAGGTGTCCCTGCCAGGCAGGGGGTGGAACTCAATGAATCCTAAGTTCCCTTCCAATCCAAATCGTTTTATGATTCTGATGATTCTATACTAGAACAACTTATACTAGAGAGGGTGGGAAAGGCTGAGTGAAACCAGACTCCAGAGAATTTAACTCCTCAGAGTTTAAGAGTTCAGAAGCCAATCCCCACATGTGCATGTAAAGCACAGAGTAACAAGTGGTGATAGCAAACCAATGGATGAAAAATGTGTTGTTCCTACATTGCATGTGATGAAGTTACTAATGAATACTTAAAATTCACTGCCCTGCAGGTCGAAGGTACCAGCCTTCAGCTGAGGTGCAGTAGCAGCAATCTGGTTCCTCCTAGCAGGTACAAACACAAAGCAACATGGGATGCTACCACACCTCAGGGTGCAGATCACCAGTCACCATAAGTCAGTCAGGAGCTCCTGACCTGATGCAAACAAAGGCCAGATGCTCTCCACCGCTTCCAAAGGCAACAACAGAGTCAGCACAATCCTTCCTACACCCAGGCTCCAGCAAGTCAACTCAAGATTAGAAAATCCCATTACCACCCAGTTGAAACATCATTAAACTATGTCCCAGACCATGGATGGGCTGCACAGGAGCCCAGGCTACAGCAGCACATGTGCACTTACAGGCTGTGCCTGCCTGGGTCACACAGAGGCTTCTCAAACCTCTTAAATCCACCCCATTTAGTAATGCCACTCTTGGGCCCAGCCAGGCTTGCAAGGAGAATGCTCAGCATCACCTCCAACCATGCCTGATCCGAAACTGGGGTATTTGGGGCTGCTACAGACTGTGCCATGAAAATACCGAGCATACCATGCTCAGTGCTGTGCACCTCAGCACTCACTTGGCTTGAGGTAGAACTCTTCCCAAAGCAAGTATTCCAGGCTTGCATGTAAATTAAAGCTCATAAATCAGCAGAGAAAAAATCTCCTCTATGGAAATGGCCAACTTGTTAGAAGGGAGTTAAAGGCTACAGACAGTTTCAAGGGAGCCTTCCTGGCTGTCAAGAATGCGTGAGGCAGCGGAGTTGTTTGGGTTGGGAGCACGAGTCGGATTTTTCTCCCCTCTTTTGAGGACAATGAAATGTAACAGCTTTCCTTCCCCTCTGAGCTGCTCCGAGTGACCCGAGCTGGGAGACAACAGCACAGATACCATCTCTGGAAATCATGAAGTGACTGAAGAATGGCTGAGGAGTTCTGCATAACTAAATAAAGCCCTCTGTGTTTTCTTTAGCAAGTAAAGAAAATACTTTTAGCATTTTAGTGTGACTTCTGGGGTCAAGGGGGAATCTCAAGTCCAAATACAACAAACCGGTGTGGAAATTACTGCCAAGAGTCTGATAGTTAGGCTGGGAGCTTGCCTTGGGGCTCAGATGAGAGAATACTGCTCACAGAAGGCAGGCTGAGTCTGAGGTTTCTCTCCAATCATGGGAATCTAGGATTTCCTGTAGGCACTTGCTTTTAAAAAACTGAATACCCCTCAGCATCCCATGGGAACAGCAGGTACTGACCTCCACTGCTCACTGGAGATGGAGGAACACCCACAGGGCTGGTGTCAGGTCTTCATGTCTCACAGCACACGTGGACACATCAAGGGCACCGAGCACAGAGTCACTATTTTGCAGCCTACAAATGCCCCCATGCTGTAAAACACATCTTTGCCTTGAGATTCTCAGATCCGCTTCAGACACCTGGAAATGAAGCACTCCCAAACTGCTGACCGTGGGGCAGCACCGAGCAGCCAGACCCACTACCCAGCACAGATGATTGCACCTCCAGGTGACTCATTCCATCACTGGCTTGTGAAATCCTTTTAGGAAGTAGGTACTCAGCACAAAGAGATGCATCAGGGTCACAAAGCATGTAAAAGGGAGAGTCAAGAGCCAAACTCCCACACAGGGGCTGTGAAGATGGAGATCCACAGAGGCTGAATGTTTTTTTAACTGCTGTTTCTGATTCTCATCTTGCCAGTTTCGAAAAACCAAATAGCCTTCTGCTTTCACCAGTCTCTTCCCCAGACACGGGCTTTCAGGTTTCCTTCTGTGTCTGCCCCGGTGAGAGCAACAGCAGCTGTGGCACAGAACCAGCAGTGTCTGAGGGAGCACGTTCACACTGACTCGAGAGATGTGAGCTGGGAGCAACTAAAAGGCTCAATAAAGAAACAGCAAAAGAACTCACATTTCTCAGCTTCCTGATTTTTGATGCATTTTACTATTGGAATTGCCATCTCTATGCATCCCTCTGAAAGTCCTAACCTTTGTCTGGCTTGCACTGTTAAAACAGAGCCAATCTTCCAGTGCCATATTCCGAAAAAAATACAAATTAATAATTCAAGCTTCAAATAGATTCAATAGGGATTCAATAGGGATTCAATAGATTCAAGGGATTCTTTGTTTGCTTAGGTAGTAAATGAATATTTGTATTAGCACATCCATCAGAGACAGGCCTGGTTCAGTTTCATTTACCCCACCTGTCTTGATCAGCCGGGGTGGAACAACCCTGACACCATGAAGAGCAGAACTGCAAGTCAGAAGCACAAATCATTTATTTCTTATGTTGGCAGTAGTACTGCTGGAGCCACAAGCAGCTTTTGTTAGAAAAATATAGCTGGAAAAACAGACAAACTTTCAAGAGTACGAGGCCTTCCTCTGCTTTCCTGGTATTGTCACAGTCAGCCAAATAAAAGGTATTACCTCTCTCTTCAAAATGCTCCTTGTTATTCACGACATTCAGTTGATGAAATGGAGATTACAATAACTAGCATGTGTTTTTGTCTCATTTTCTTCTGTTGCATTCCTGTGTCTGGAAATGGGGAGCACCTACGATTCCCACAGCACTGCCTGTGGCTCTCCAGTGGTTATGGTGTAGAGCTCATCTGCTCTCAGAGACAGCCAGCATCTGACACACCACGAACCACGGCACAGCCTCCCAAGGACAGCAGCGGGCAAACGATACCCTGCATCTGCTCAGCTCACAGGCATTTCCAGCCACCTAAGGTCTGGCTCAAACAGCTCTCCTAAACCCAAACACATATGCTGGCTTAGAGGCACCACAGCAAAGTAGCCTAACAAACCAAAGCAATTGGTTTTAATAAGAGTCTTGGCTTGTTTTGACAATGCACTGAATCTTCACGTTGGCACCAGGCATGTTTTTTTAGGAAAATGTATGCATCTTTGCAGCACTCAGCAACTAAATCCTCTCTTCGCTTCATGGAAAGGGTTTCCTGGCTATCTGCTTTCTAATGTATTCCAAGTCCCTCGCAGCTGTTTGTTGTCTGGGTTGGAAATACTTCCATATTAAGCTCACCCCTTTGCCCCCCATTGCATTGTGTGTAGGTTGGTGAGCGGGGCATGAGGGTCCCAAGCTGTGCCCTCCACACTTCCCGAAGTGCTCCCAAGGTGTGCCAGGCTGTGGAGGCACCGGGATGGCTCCTGCCCCGCGCCGTGCAGATGTGTCTGTAACAGCTACGGAAGCGGCTGTCTCTGCTCCCCAGCCTTGTTACAGGCAGTAGCAATGCTCCCAGAGTTCAAAGGCATTTCATGCTCACTGAGCGTTTTTCAGCAAGAAATCCGAGATTAAATAAACTTGAGTCCTCTCTGAGGAGAAAGAAGAAGATGGAGGGAGGCGAGCTGGCTCTCAGCTTCACAGAATGTATCTCGGTGTACCTTGGAGAACACCCAGGTGAGGTGCACCTCAAACCCACGGCTGGCCAGGGCACTTCACTCCTGGGGCCAGGTTTGCTGTGCTGCAGCACTGTGGATCTCCACGTGCTCGTGCCAAGGCTGCCAGTGTGCTGCAAACCTGAAAGTCGCCCAAGATGCTTTCTAGCCTTTGTTCTCAGGGGGCTTGCTGAGGGTCGGATTTACATTTGGATGCACATCTTTGCTCTATTTTCATCTATAAAAGATGACAAGTTAGCTTGTCACCAACAGAAATATCTAGCTTTAGTGAGTACAGGCACAAGGTCCTGTCTCTCTAGAAAGAGCTGACCTGTTCATTAGCAGAAGGCCACATTCTGCTCTCGTACTAAAGAAACGGTGCTCTGGGCTAAGCAGCAGCTCTGGACAGAAGGTGACTCTGAGTGTCACTCATCAGGATCCAGAGAGACAAAGAATCCACCTGTTTGATGTTTTCCCTCTCCCTAATAACTCTACATCAGTGGGAAAAAGAAAATCTTTGGGTCACACAGCTGACCAAAGTGTCATTTCCATGGATGAGGGATGGTTGTGCAGTCTCAGCCGGTGGAGCAAGGTGGAAATGTCTGTCCTGGGCACCCTCCACACCTGAGCCAAGGGTGGGCATGGGCTCCCCAGACAGCAGCTGAGTGCAGGTAAGCTGGGGTGTTTCATCTCAGCACATCTGCAAGACAGAGGTCGGGAGGTGGGACCATTCCCTGGGAGCTGGGGACGCCACGGGCTCAGCTTCTGGCTGGGGCTCAGCATCACCAGGCTCAGAGAGGTGCTGGTGCTCCTACAGATGCAGATGTGTCCAAGGGCATGGAGACCTCCACTCCCAGTGTGCTTCAGTGTTTAACACCCATTGCCTTCCTGAGGCAAAGACACATAACACCACCGAGGATCAGGGCCCAGTGTGGTTTGGAAAATCCTGCTAGATACCATTCCTCATCTTTAGGTGACTAAAACTTCTGAAATCCCATCCCAAACACCCTCAGAGACCTTGGATGGTCTGCACATAACTTTTTCCTGGGTTGCCCAGTTGAAGGTCACTACTGGGATGCTGGAAAACTTTCCGGGTTACGTCTGAATTAGGTCTGACCTTGAAAAAGCCACCAAGCTCGTAAGCTGAGAATGCTGCAGTGGCAATTAGCACATCTTAGACAACACACTGTAAGTCCAGGACAGATCTAAAAGCTTGAGAGGCAGACATACAAGAGTGTTATGTCCTCTGTCTGAGAGCCGAATTCCAGGGAGGGTGGAAACAGCAATGTAGGACAGCTGTGAGTATGCTTAGTATTAATATCAAATATAATGGTAATTCAAAACAGAGTCTTTTGGTACAGATCTGAGCTGCACAAGCCAAGTTATGAAATGATATTAGCAGCTGGATCTGTGAAGCAGCTGAGACTAAGCTGGCCAGCAATTGCCATATGTCTCATCTGCAGAGAATATTTAAATAAGTAAACACAATGAGTTAGTAAATACATAGAATAACTTTGCAAGATAAGCAACTCTGTCCTAGTGGAGTGGCAGATTGTCAGAACGATCACATCCAGTGGAAAGTCTGAAAGGGAAAAAATTTAGATTGCACAATACTGGATTTCTTTTGAGTATTCAATTGACTGAACAGCATAACCCAGAATGGTGAACATTCATGATGATCTTTATCTGCTGGCAGGTAAGAGAATCCTGTTGCCATTGCCAAAACCTTAACTTATCTTGGAAAGGTACACTGAAACCTTTCAAAGACCTTCTAGCTACATCCCTGTGTAGGCAGAAGGGACTATCATTTTAACAGCATCAAAGGTATAGAAAGTCATGCTGCTTTCCAGTAATTCCCTAATAACACCTAGAGGGTGAAACAAACCTGCTGGTGGTCTAATCTGAGGGAAAGGAACAAAAAAATGCTAAATGCTGATTCTGGGAAAGAAATTGTTCCTTAAAAACAAGCCAGATGGATCCAGTGTCCTGAATTCATTTTTATTCGTGCATAAATCTAAAGGTCTAAACCTTTAGAGGTTTAGGGAGGATTTCAAGATTTAACCCTGGAGAAGCTCTTGAGGGACCACCAGAATTCAGACATTTTATTAAGAACTCTCTCCCCTTTGATCAGCAGATTGAAGGGCTTGGGCATGAGGTCAGTGTCATCCAGTTCCTCAGCCTCATCCACAGGCTTCTAAACACATCCAACCCCCTGAGCAGTTCACCCTGACTCTGAATCACATTTTTTTAATAACAGAGGAGGGAGAATATTAATTGCATACCATGGACATTTTTACACAGAATTTTTTGTGATCTCAGCATCTCCCTAGAAGAAGATGTCAACAGTTTGATTCTAATAGGCTTCTGCAATGCATGGTACTGTCAGTTTATCAGCCTCAGCTCTTTTGCTTTGGGTGGTATAAAATGTTACTGAAAATCAACGCTGCTATTAACAATAGGTGCTCAAAGTGATATTTGCAGTAATTTTAGAAAAGTTCAAAGCCCAAGTTTGCTTTGGCTCTCTAAACTAGAGCACATAACCTTATTTTAATTTAGAACAGGACCTTGCTTCAGTGGGTGGATTCAAACAGGACTGATTGTTTCAAAGATGCACAAGCTGAGTCCTTCTGACTTCATTCTTGTTCGCTCTCCTTTTATGGAGAATGGGATAAATTGGGTCATTCAGTAGAATTAAACCACATCCATTCAGGTTTCATGGGGTCTATTTCCAAGAGGTGTAAAATCCCTGCTTTAACAGAAAGCAGCAGTGCTTCTCCCCATCAAGTCTTCCACCACTGAGAAACGTTCACCCCATGAAGGCAAACAGCTGTGTAAAGAGCTGATACATGAAAGCAGGTCATACCTGCACCAACTATCAACAGCAGCTTTTCCTTGCCTCTTGCATGTAATTCATGAACAAAGTTCAATTTTATGGAGACTGGTTGTGATGTGTAGTGGACTAAGTGGCTGTGGTGCTTAGTGGATTAAATGTCTGAGCTGCTTAGAGGACCAACGCTGTAGGATTCAATCTGAGTGGTGGAAACTGCACAAATAAATCCAGTTGCCATCCCAGCACACTCTCCCCATTTTGCTCCCTCACATCTGGCAGGCAGGGAAGGCAGAAGAGCTCTGCACTGTGGGGCTGTACTTCGGTTCACCTACACCTTCCCACCTCCCTGAGCTCTTGGCCAATAACGTGAGGGCTCCATACCCACAACAATGGACCTCAAAGGTGATTTGCACTTTCACAGCCTGATTTGAAGATGCAAAACATATTGAGGAGTTTTGTTAATGATACAGACAGGTATGAAATATATCCTAGTGAGTGGAGCAGAGGAGTAAAACGGCTTGAACCAACCAGACGGAGCAATCAGCCCAAGAGCACAAACACAGAGAAATATGATGGGTATGAAATCATTCAGAGCCAATCAGTAAGCTCCAACTTCTAAAGCAATTTCATAATTGAGTAATGGGACACAGCAGGGTCTGAACTATTGTGTATTATAATCTGAATGGAATGCTGTGAGAAGGCTGGAGCAATCTGATCGCACCGAGCCCTCGCTCACCAGAAATGCCTTTGACATATTTCCTTAGCACGCAGCAACGAGAGCGGAGTAACTGCTTGTTAATGACACCCTGATGGGTTGTCTGCAGCACTGAAACTGAGATAGCATAGATTGGAAAGCATGTGCCTCTCCTTGGCTGGAGTTAACACACCAGCCCCCACAGACTGCCCACCCACTGCAACCTTAATCGCTGGCATGCCTGTACAATCACCAGTTTCACTTCACTACATATTTCCTCCCCCAGAACTTCGCTTATAAAACAAGAGGCACTAATAATCTGAGATGATCCTATGCCAGCCTCCTGTCATGGCTTAGTGCTCTTGCTCCGTGCTGGCTAACCCGTGGCTATCTGCACAGCTATGTAGGTTGGGCTCTTTTCCTTTCCTATTTTTCAGTCCCTCCTTGGATACTTATGCATTAACTCAACCAAAAAAAAATCACCTCTTTCTGTTTCAAAAGATATCATCCATTCTGCCCCCTCTTCATCCCCTCTCTCTCTTTTACTTGCAGACAAGCCTGGAAGGAGACAAAGCTGGGCTCTGGAAGAGTTTGACAGGCATACAGCATGGATGGTTTGGGATTTGGACTCCAAGGAGTGCTGTGGAAAGCAGGGCAAACCCTCAGTCTGCTGTTAGGCAAAGGTTGAATTCTGGCTCCTCTGCTCCTGGCCAGTGGAACCACTCTGGGGAGAGGGAAAGGGTGCAGCTCTCTGGGGAGCAAGGGACAGGCTTTGCTGGAGAAAGCTGCAGTGGGTGCAAAAGCAATGGCAGAGTTTGCATCACAAGAGCAAACCAGGACAGTCCTGCAAGGATCAGGAGTCATGACTGTGGTGATGGAAAGATTGGGAACCAGAAGAGACTTGCACTGAATCAGCCACTGAACCTTCTTGGCTTGCAAGGGATCCCCTTTCCTCCCTTGGAGAGCAGTTTGTTTTTCTGGTGCTTACACGGTTTCAAGAAGCAGCTTTGAGTCCTCTCACTCTTGTTCAGCATTTCTAAACTCTAAGAAGATATCAAATGTTACTGCAGTTGTGTTATGGGCCTGACATGCTCCATCAGCTGAAGCCCCACCAGACAAAGATATGGGAGTGAGGGAGATGATTTTCAAAGTCCCTCCTCAGTGCTCCTGGGAACAGTAGAAGGAATTCCTGTTGCAGAACCAGACTTTCAAAGGTCCCTAAAGATACAAGAAAGCTCCAGCTGGGAGTTCATAAAGGGGTTTCTAGACCTTGAAACCAGTGATAGCACACACAGGGCTGGATGTCCCAGGAGCTCCACTCCCAGCAAGTCCCAGCACCTCACTGTACCGGGTGGGACCTGTGACCCACCCAGATTTGGGGTTGTTCTGGCAGGGAGATGGGCAGCCTGGTACTGCCAAGGGTTAGGAGTGAAGAGTAAAACCAGCAACAGCAGCTGGGATGGGCAGAACTGATGCAAGAGAATGAAAAGGATATGGGAACTGGGCTTGGAAACTGGAAAGGCACTTTCAAAAAATTCATCCCACGTAATTCTAGTCCTTTAAATACCAGGCTGTCTTCTCTCCTCTGCCCAAGAAGCTGTTTTCAGAAAACCTGTTAAAAAAATCTCTTGCTAAATTCTGAGCTTACAAGGATGCTGCCCAAAGATCACTCAAGTTCCTTGCCAGAGAAGTCACTGGATAGATTTGTTCCCTGAACTGAAAATGTTAAGCCAATACTGAAGAGTCTCAGCAAGAGTGATGGATATCTACAGCCAGGTGAAAACATGGGAGGAACCTATTCCTGAGTGTTTCCTGCACCGTTCTGGTCAGGGGGGCCTGGCAATGCCAGCAGGAAGGCTCCCTCTGCTTTTAGATAGACTTTAATCAGGCCCATGTGAGCTGTGTGCATGCATGCAAGGCACTCTGGATTTGGACTATCAAACACTCACAACAAACAACTTACTAATAAGCTACAGATCAAGATTTTCTGTCTTTTCAGGGATTATTAAAAAAAGAAAAAAAAAGAAAAAAAAGGCTTCCAAATAACAAGTTTCTCTGGGAAAAATCCAACCTTTTCGTACACTCAACTTGCATACTGGAATGAAGGTAGCAATACTCACATAAATTATTCATTACAAGTTACCCACCCAGTTCTTGAGGCCAGTGGTGCTTTTGCTACACCTGGAGCTGTGGAACAGTCGGGGTCACCTCAGAGAGAGGGGAAGGGTCACTGTAACCAGCCCTGGGACATCTTGCCAGACTGAGTTGATGGTGAGACCTCCTGGTAGTAGAAAAGAGGTCTTTTCTACTCTTAATGATTCTGTACTTCTGCACCTGGTTATCAAGAACTTCCCAAGGGTCAACAGAAGCAAAACAATAGGATTTTACTACAAACCAGAGCAAAGCTCTCAAGGTTTCCACCTTGAAATGTAAGTTAAGAGCAAACAGTACCGTGTACGTGGGGTATAGGTGGCAGCTGCAGCTCCTCAGGTTGGGTTGAGCCTGGCTGAGTTTTGCACCTAAAGACAAAGCAGCACATTGTTATGTACCCAAGAACAGGGCACATATTTTTCTGACTGACAGTTCTTTTTAAGTGTTAAACTATTATTATTTTTTTAGCACTTCAGGTATATACTTTAACTAGTTTAAAAGTAATTCCTGGCAATGAGGCAGTTGTGGATTTCGTCCTTGTTTTCTCTTGCTCTGAAACTGAAAACAGAACAAAGTGGGCTTTCAGACTTAGCAGATAGTGAAGATTCCTGTGCTATGGATGAACATGAAATCCCTTCAGGGAGATGAGGTGTCAGTTTGAACCAGCAGTTCCTCAGCACTGATGTTCTCCTTTGGCAGAAGCCCATCCAGCAGAAGACATGAGTGTGCACTGCAGTGTGTCTGTTCCAGAGAACAGCTCCTCTTGCCATCTTCCTCCTACTTTCACATCTTACATCTGCTTGAAATTTGGAGGCTGATTTAGGACCTGACCTTGGCTCCTGACAAAGGCATTCGGACTTGTCAGTCTCTGCGATGGTGCTGAGAGAGGCCTTGATAACCACTTGGGCAGTATCTGCTCCCAGAAGCCAGCACCTAACGCTGGGCCATCTGGACACCCACCAAGTGCCAAACACTGTCAGTCTTATTTAGTCCAGCTTCCTGCTCAAGTCAAATGGTGTTTGATGAGTGACTGCTGAAATGCTCAGTGTTTGACCCGTGTGTGTCTGCCTCGCTGTCTCCAGGCCCTCCCAGCAGTGACGATGGTCTGCTCATCAGCTGTTGACTCAGTTTGCAATAGAGCCAGCTGAAAATTTTTCAACACAGCAATTTCTCCTCCAGTAAAGTCTATTCAAAAATCAAAATATTTCTCAGCAGTCTGTCAATTTCAATGAAATTCTACAACAGGAGATTGTCAAAACACGGTGTTTCATCACCACCACAGTGGTTCTTCTCAATGGCATTGACGTGCTTTGTTTCATTATGGTCTTTTTGATTCCACTGCTGCAAATATTTGAATATTGACTCAAACCTCATAGACATTTCAGGTTTTGCACTGCCTAATGTCTTAGTTTTCCTGTTTTTATATAATAGGAAAGTACAAACAAATCATTTAAACTAGGCTTTATTTTCTGAAGCGTTTCTACATTTTTATTTCATAGGAAATTTCCAAATTTCATCTTTTTAACTTGATTCATAACAAAAAGAACTGGGGAGTCTCAGAGCTTCTCCTGGAATGGAAGTTCCACATTCTGACCACCTCCTTTTAACACTCAGCCCTCACCCCTTGGGTCTGGGGGAAGGTCCAAGGTAGATCTGATTCACAAATCCAGCAACAGCCAGACAACACAACTGGCAAACCAGCCCTCTGTGAAACTCAGTGAATCATCACGGCTCTGATGGAGCCTGCCCTCCTTGCGAGGAGAATGTACCTCAGCAACAGAAACTAGACCCTAAATCAAATCAGATGCAGCTTGAAGTATCTATCTACAGGTCTTCTGGGAAGAGGAACTGTAGTGGAACAAATCCTCTGAGCTATTTTATTCCTAAGATGGGAGGAAGAAAAGAAAATCTGAATGTAGTCTGACCAAAAATGAGCGAGATGATGGAGGAATGTGAAGAAACTGAGGCCACTGAAGTAAGAACACCATTTGGCAGTGACCAGGCAGCCTCCCCACAGGCTTTGGTTGAGGAGCCAGAACCCACACTAGATCCCACCAAAAAGCAGAGGAAACCCTTCCTGGTGTAAGTGCTTGTGACACACGTGACCACCCAGTGGGGAATGTCAGACCTGGGTGAGATTCAAGCAGTCTCTCCTCTCCCAGATGGGCACTATTTGGACAGAGGTGCTCCATTCTTTCTGAAGGTCCTCTCAGGACTGCTGGAACTCACCTGCCATCTGCTCAGGTTTGCTGGTTTCAGATGAAGTAGCTTCTTCCCGTGTTTTTGGTGGCAGTGCAGGGAAGGAGAGGGTGGGTGACCACAGGCTGTTGCAATATGGAGTGAAAGCTGTCTGCAGAAAGACAGAGGAAGCAGGAGCTGGAAGAATGAGATGTGATCTAAACAAATGGTTCCACACTTCTCTAGAGGAGCCATCCCAGAAACCCAGTAGTACCCAGGGGAATGTTTGCCTTAGAAAAAACTTTAATCTTGTTCTAGGGCTGTTTCTAAGACCACCTGTAAAATGACTTCACGTCTACAAGGCGGTGCTGCAGTTCTAGGAGCTGAAGAACCTTGCCTGGAAGACAGTTTAAGAGATCAGCTAATTCCAGGCTGATTTTGGTCAAATTGTTCCAGTTCCCTCAGCCTTTGCTCCTACACCCACCAGTATTCTGTTGTACCTAAGCAGACTACAGCCTTTGGATCACTTTCAAGAGGAATGTGTCCAATCTCTGACCTGCTCTTCTCTCCACTTCCCTGAGGGCCCTGCAGCCTTTTCCCCTTGTCATCCAGCTGGAGCTGAGTCCAGCTGAGAAACAACCACACTCCCCCCAAAAAGTAGGGGCAATTAGTTTTCCATCTCATGGATGCCCATCCCCGGCCAAAGGGTTACAAACCGCAAGGTTAGATCATAAGTAAAACAGGGTGGGAACTTCCTAGCAGAGCTAGGAAGCCTCTCAGGGCAACTTCAGTGCAAATAAATAATATATTTTAAATATGATTGATGTGGAGCCCCAGATACTGGAGGCTGGCCACCCTCAAGCAGAGCCCTGAAGACCAGAGGCCCCTCTGAAGTGCTGCAATTGCAGTGCACTGACCATGTGCAAGTGGAGAGCACAGCCATGGAGCCAGGCTGCAGCTGCACAGCACTGGTCTGGGCAGTGAAATCAGGCCCAGACAGAGGCAGTTGTCCTCAACAGTAAGCTACTATTTTTACCCATCCCAGTTCTCTAACCTAAGACACATTCAAAGTCAGTGGACTGAGTTCTGCTGCCTGGCACAACAGCACCAGTCTCTGGAGGTGTTCCCTTGCCTGCAGTGGGGCTGGGCAAGGACCACTCACGGCTTCCCTCTCTACCAGCACCCCTCTGGTATCTCAAACCCCCCCTGATCACCTCAACACCCCCCAGTCATCAGTGTTGTCTCCACAGGTCAGACCACTGAGGACAAAAATCGCAGCGGACGCATCTGCCCTGTGTAAGAGGAGCAAGGCAGAGCAGTTTCCCAAGTCACACAGCCCAGTGTGAGCACAGGGGCTTGCAGCAGGGCAGCTGGAGGTGTAGTAGATGCTCCATCCCCTCACCAGGCACTGACCCTGCAGCTGCACCACCCAACACACAGCGTTAGCCTCCAGGAATTGCAGAGGAGGAGCAGCAGGGCATGGACATGTCCGGTGCTGTGCTCTCGCAGCTGCTGTGTGAGTATCTCATGTTGCTGTTTACACATGGAGGCGACGGTTTCCTCCGGCCTCCTGAACGCCCCTGGCCCTCGGTCACAGCCCTCGCTCCCCACCTCGGGGGCTGCAGCGGGGCTGGGCAGCACAGGCAGGCTCCATCTCCCACCTCGTGCAAGGTGACAGCTCTGTTTGCTCCCCATTTCTCCTTCTCCCCACCCCGCAGCGGCCATGTGGGCTGAGGGAGTGGCAGCACTTCCCAAATCCCAGAGCAATAGATCTGGAGTGAAGTCACGAGTAACTGCTGCTTCACGGGAATGAGCTGGAAAATAGAGCTGTGAAGGGGGAACACGGTGTTTATGCCAGAACCGCTGACATCCAGTAACACCAGGAGAAAGCAAGCAGGGGGAACGTTACCATCCCTCTCTCCAGTGGTTGATTTCCCCCCAATTTCTGTGCCTGAGAGTGGGAAATCTGAGCTCAGCTGGAAGAAGGTGGAGTGGGATGGGCAGGGGTTTGCATCTCTGGCAGAAATGAGCCCCTGGCCCTGAGTCTCACAGAGGGCTGGTCAGTGGAGGCTCGGTGCACAGCTGGAGATCTGTGCCATCCTCCTCCCTGCTATTCACCATTACGTGCATTCCTCCAGCTCCTTGCAGCCTCACTTGATGTATGTGCACATGAAGCGACCAGAATGTCTCATCACACCACCCTGACGCCGTCACTGTTCTTTTTAGGCAGATGTTTAATACCAGAAAATGCTCTGATTGCCAAAGCTTCGGTCCCACTGCCATCCCCTCTGCTCACCCAGGACCCTGCCGTGCTGTGCACTGCACAGACAAATCGGGAGGCTGAAGACTAGACTTAATGAAAACATATAAATTAACATATGCCTCCTAGGGGGGTTGTTAGGCTTAGCTCATTAGTGGTTTAAAGCCTATCCAGTGCTCTAAGTTATTTGTTTGTTTGTATTTTTGCAGCTGTCCTTAGTTTTCTTAGGTCAAGTAGAGGTGTGAGGTCCAAAATAGCATCGGGATGGCTGAGCTTATGTTTCCAGCCCTGAAAAAACAATGAAGTGCTAATAAAAAAATAATAAAAAAAAGGCCTTGTGAGAAAGATTTAACTCCAAAGCCCTTTGCAAACAACACACACAACAGCATGGAAATGCAGGAGCCTCTGCTCCCCGGGGAGGGGAGCTGCTGCCAGCTACTTGGGAGGAGAAGCGGAATCTCGGTGGCCTGGGGAGAAAACTTTGGACACGGATACCAGAGTAAGTCGAGGCACTGGATCTTTGCTTTTTATCTGCAGCTTTGCAGCTCAGCTGAGCAGCTGAATGGGGGCAGAGGAACCTGGCCATCCAATCCCACTGGTTGCTATCACTGAGATCCAGTTCTGCCTGCACAGCTCCATGGGAGCATCCCCAGGCCCTGCAGTGTGTGTGCCTCGCTCCAGTAGAGGCACTTTCAGTCCAGGCTCATCCTCCACTTGCGACCCAGTGAGGGGTGCACGCTCTCAAAGCACAGGGACCACACCTGGGCTGCAGGGAGCAGCTCTTCCTCAAGAGAGATGCTTTCCCCCATTCCCCTGTCCTGAGAAACAAAGAGGTACTTGAAGCAGACCTGGTCATGTTTTAAAGTGCTACTCCTTTTTCCGGCTGAGCACAGCAATGCAGGTCTGCAAGTGCACGCAAAGGGATAAGTAACGATTAGAAGCTTCAAAAAACTGCATAGAAGTGCTGTCACTCCTCTCTGGAGGGCACTGAGCACTCAGAGCAGCTCGCAGAGCAGCTCCTGCACATCCCTGAGCAGTCTCTGAGAGAGAAAAGCTCTAACTTCTTCTCCAGCTGGCCATGTTGGAGCGGACCTGCATGTCTTTGCATCCTGAAACGGACAAACATCAAACGGGAGTTGAAGACCCCCATTTCTGCAGGGAGCAGAGCCAGTTCTGCAAAGGGCTTGGTCTCCTTTGGTGTCGACATGTCACTGGTTTGAGATCTGATGGATGAGAAGCAGCACTGAGGGGATACAATTGCTCAGGGCAGGCCAGGGCAGCATGAAGATGGTGTGCTGATGGTAGGGCAGGACGTGGCTCTCTGTGCCACATTCACCACCAGAATCACAGAATATGCTGAGTTGGAAGGGGCCATCCAGTCCAACCGCTGGCCCTGCACAGGCCCATCCCCAAGAGTCACCCCCTGTGCCCCAGAGGATCATCCAAAGCCTCCTGGAGCTCTGGCAGCCTTGGGGCTGTGCCCACTGCCCTGGGGAGCCTGTTCAGTGCCAACCACCCTCTGGGGGAAGAATCTTTGTCTAATATCCAGCCTAACCATCCCCTGACACAAATTTAGGCCAAATCAGACTGAGCATTAAGGCAAAGCCTGCAAACCAACAAAGTGGTTATGTGAGGACGTCTCCACTTGTTTTGGTTGATTCCATCAAGGATGTGCCATCATTTTTCAGCAAAGAAACTCCACTAAAAATAAATGACCCCTCATGATGGCATCTCCATCCCTGGCTATAAACATTGCTGGGAGGTGATGGAAGAACAAGCCATCAAGTAACACTCTGATGGAAACTTTATCCCTGAAAATTGCCCTGAGCACAGCAGGAGTTACTGCTCAGTGTCCTGCCTTTGAGAAGAGGTCAGGGAAAGTCTTCCCACAAGATCCCGCTCTTTCTACAGCAGCCATTAACTGCAACCATCTTTGCCACAGAGAAGAAAAACTGCATCTTGAAAGCCTGAGAGGCAAAAGTCAGCCTTTCTAGAAGGTTTATTGCAGTGTCTGGTGATGGGGTGACTTTTTGAGCAGCAGGGAAGCACTTGGACTGTCCTTTCAATTTAACAGTAACCTCTGAACAAGCAAACCCTTCCCTGCCATTCCTGTCCCCAGTTCTACCTCACAAGTTAACAGAAGTGACTAATGGTGGGCTCAGCTCAGGCAAAACTGTAATTCCATGAAAACCACCAGGATTCCCATTTTCTTCCGTGGAGCCAGAACCCCACCAGCCAGATTACAGATGGGCAAGAAGAGGTTCACTTCCAAGAACAAGAGACACTGTGTGGTTGCAGGAGGAGTTAAAGACCTCAGCCAAGGCTGCAAACCCAGAGAAAGGGCTCTGCTGCTGCTTCTGCCTGCTAAGCCCCTTCCAGCAGGCAGGACAGAAGCTGGGGGCAGGCTTGTCTCACGTCAGTCAAACTCGAGCCCGCTCCAGGAGAGTTTTGTTGTTTTGATCCTTCTTCGAGGGAATGAGCTCAGATGAAACCGAAGCAGGTGCTAATTAAAACCAGAACTATTTGTCAAAGTGGGCTTTTAATTACTGTAAATATATGTCAAGGAAAGTTGCAAAGAAAAATAGTAATTTCTTGTGCTACCTGCCATTTTCACTTGATTACCATCACACTTTTCTGTAGGGCAAAAACATCAGTCGTTCATAACAAACTCCTCTCTTGGGGGCTAGTGTGAATTGAGAGCTGTGAGGCCCTGCCTTGGGTTCCAAAACTAGCAGCATAATGTCTGTAACAGACATGCTACCTAATTAAATTGTTAGGGAACAGGCTTTTATATCTTTAACACCTAATTTACTATTGTTTCTTTGAAAGTGTTTGGCTTCTCTGTGGTTTTTTGGGCCTCCCTTCTCAGTTTTATGATGGCTTTTAAGTTTTTCGTGTGTGTTTCAACTAAATAACCATTCTGGAAGTTTTGTTAGGGTCCCAGCTCGAGTCAGACCAAGGGAAACAGGGGCCTGTTTTACTGTTGTTCATGCTGGGTGAGTTACCACTACTGTGCTAATTATGTAATTACCCCATTTTAATAGCTATTGTATACTGCTTTATTGCTAACAAATCTTATTTCCTCTTTCTTTGCTCACTGATGGAACAGTAAAAGCATAAGGACACACACAAACATTATACAACACTATAAAGCTCAGCACCAGAGTTAGCAGGGCTCTAACCATAAACAATCATCTTCAAGGCAGCAGGCTTATGCAAATCCACCCACACTAATGATGATATAATTCTTGCTTACTGGAAAGACACAAAATTGGATTAATTTCTCAAAACCCAAGTTCTCCACAGCGACAGCTGTGTTAGTTGGTGAGTTTATAAGGGGCTCACAGCAAAAATCATGGGCTATCCCTGAGATGTTTGGACTGTGCTATACCAGAAATGAGTAATGAATGTGTTAATCAACTACTTCCTCTCTTATATTTGAAAAAGTCATTAAATATTTGGCCCCAGAGAGGTGGGGGAATGTATGTTCCAAAATATTCCTGGATTTTGCATAGTCATTTGGAGTCCATGGCTGACAGGACAAGGTAGGATGCACACTGAGATATCAAAACACAGCAGGGCAGGATGAAAAGGGGAAATATTACCCAACCAAATGCATCTGAGTGCCACTGAAATCAGAAAGTGTGAAAAATTATGCAGGAGATAAAAAAAGGTGAAAATTATTACTCAAGGGTTTGGAGGTGGGGGGAGAACAGAATCCAGCATCTGTTGTCCATAATAGAATCTGTGCTCAGCCATTAAACCAAACCAACATTCAGCCAGAACAACTAGGACAAGAGCTGGAAATGGCTTCTGAAATTATACCAGAAGCCAGCACAGCCTGGGGAAGACCTCACCCGGAATCCTGCATCCAGGACTGGGGTCCTCAACACAAGGAAGGCACAGACTTGTTAGAGTGGGTCCAGAGGAGACCATGAAGATGCTCCCAGGGCTGGAGCCCCTCTGCTCTGGAGACAGGCTGGGAGAGCTGGGGGTATTTGGCCTGGAGAAGAGAAGGCTCCATGGACAACTTAGAGCCCCTTCCAGGGCCTAAAGGGGTTTATAAAAAGAAGAAAGAGGGACTTTCTATACAAGCACATAGTGGTTGGACAAGGGACAATTCAAACTGCCAGAGGGCAGGGTTAGATGAGATATTAGAAAGAAACTCTTGACTCGGTGAGGCCCTGGCACAGGTTGCCCAGGGAAGCTGTGGCTGCCCCTGGATCCCTGGAAGTGTCCAAGGCCAGGCTGGACGGGGCTTGGAGCAACCTGGGCTAGTGGAAGGTGTCCCTGCCCATGGCAGGGAGTGGAACTGGGTGAGTTTTAAGGTTCCTTCCAATCAAAACTATTCAATGATTCTGTGATTTTATGATCATGTGATTCAGTGATGGGGCGTGTGATTCTATGAGGTGAAATAACCTCAAAGAAGTTGCAGATATTTAAGAGAATGAGCTGCAGGGGGGTGAAAGGGGGCACAGAGAGCTCCTGGGAGCTTTCCCTCATGGAAATGAGGCTTTCGTGGCAGAATCCAGCTCAGGCAGCACATCCTGAGACATTTCCTGAAGAAAGAGCAGGGAACACACCTGGGGGGTAGCTAAAATGTCCAGAGGGCTGAAATCTCAGATAAGGGATGCTGGAGTGTTCTGAGAGGGTACAAAGATGAAGTAAGAAGCATGAGGCCTCATATGGATGAGAAAGACTCTGAGATGCAGCACCGAGGACTAGAAGCAGGGATGGAGGATGATGGATGAGCATCAGAGACCCTGGCACATAGAACTGATGAGTGGAACTGAGAGAAGGGTATTGTTCAAGGAGGAAATTCCCTCATGTCTTGATTTCTGAATACTAAGTCATCACAGTCTGTATTTACAAATTTATATATACATATAGGTACTCATGTTATGATCTCTTCAGAGTAAAGTAAGTCTATCCCATATGAAATTCCATCATCATAGCAAAACCCCCTTATTTTTCCCCACTCTTTGTTTTTCCTCCCCACCAGCTCCAGATCCCATTCCTGAAATTCCATCATCATAGCAAAACCCCCTTATTTTTCCCCACTCTTTGTTTTTCCTCCCCACCAGCTCCAGATCCCATTCCTGGTTTATCTGAAGGAGAACCAGTCTGCAGGCAGGTAAAACACACATTGAATTCAGCTGGATTTTCAGCTGGTGTGTAGCACCACAAGCCATGGTGCCTGCTCGTTTCCACTGGCTGTGATGGGCTCAGTGCCCTCCCCCAGCCCACCCTCTGCACCGGGAGGATCTCTGCAAACAGCAGCAAGCTCTGCTTCACATTCCTCCTTAAATCCACCCGTTGCCAGCATATCTACCGAAAAACTGACAACAAAAAACATTGCATTAGGCTGCTGGTGTGCTAAGACCACTGTCTATCATAGTGAGCAATATTGGCTCAGCTCTCCCTGCGCTCGCTCTCTGTCTGCACCCATCTGCTGCCTTTCCCCTCCCGCCTGTGTTCGTAGCACCAGCACTGCACGTCACCGGGGTCAGGGACAAAAGCTTTGGGGTGCTGGGGGGTGACAGGAGAGGCAGAGAGGCACCCACATTGTATATATATATGTATATGATATATGTGTATACATACATGTGTCTGTATGTGATTGTATGTACATGTGTATGTGTGAATGTGCATGCACAGGCATGTGTAGGTGTATATTGCTCCCTCTCTCTGTATCATGCACCAAAAGCAGCGTGGGCAGCAGGGCAGGGGGGATTCTGCCCCTCTGCCCCTCAGGGGAGACCCCCCTGCAGAGCTGCTCCAGCC
>JAYRBT010000028.1:688589-718571 GCA_036023395.1 Myiotriccus ornatus | reverse complement strand
ATTCCTGGCTGGGAGGGTGGGGAGGCCCTGGCACAGGTTGCCCAGAGAAGCTGTGGCTGCCCCTGGATCCCTGGAAGGCCAGGCTGGACGGGGCTTGGAGCAGCCTGGGCTAGTGGAAGGTGTCCCTGCCCATGGCAGGGTGTTAGAACTGGATGAGCTTTAAGGTCCCTTCCAACCCCAGCCATGATATGATTCTATGATTCTAGGATCTATATCTATATGTATTCAGTGGGGTCCAGCCTTTGGCAGTCAGTTCCTTGTTTCTCCCAGCTAGGTTGGAAAAAAAGGAAAAAAAATTCCTATCAGAAAACAAGACTTCCCTGAAATCAAAATGTCTGCAGAGCAAGCCTGTTAGAGCAGCTTCTTCCAGCAGCAAAATTGAAGTGTTTTGCTTCATGCTGGACCAAGAGGTGCTTCCAGCCACCACAGAAGCTCTGAAGACTCACAGTAAGTTCAGTGTGCCCTGACATAGCAGGTGATAATGGAATTTGTCTAAGCTCTTCATGTGGTCAGAAGTTTCGATACTGTGAATTTTCCTGGTGTGTACACTCTCTCATTCCTCTCAGCATGGAGGCTACAGACAGGCTGGGCTGTGGAGCACCGGCACGAGCTCGCTGTTGTGCTCCTCCTGCCCCTGCTGCCATCACAGACCATGCACCTGACACTGCTCAAGCCAGCCCAGAGCCAGCCTGCAAGCCTGAAGGATCACTGCATCGAGACAATAATGTCGCCATGCAGAGCCCTGAGCAGGACAAAAAACCCGACCTTGGGCTCTTCAGAAAGTCAACCTTGATCAGGAAAAACTTTTAACATGAGTTTCAGCCAAGCAAGGGCTGACAGTGGCACTGGACACAACTGCACATGTTTTGGCTGGTACAGGGCTGGCTTCTCACCCTAGAGTGGCTTTTGACTCACTTGGTGACTGTATGGGGCAAGGACTGTACTGCCTCCTTCCTCCCAGCACCAGAGATCCTCAGGAGTGGTCCACCATCATTTAATGGCTGTTTGAGCCAAAAACCACAGTGACAGCCTGTTAATATGTGCTCATTAGCAACGAGCTCTTATTCATGCTGGCATTAATTTTTAAAAATGCCAGGCTAGCAGAGCAGGGAGCAGAAGCTGATCCTCTCCATCTCCATTTCTGATACCCAGCTCATATCTCAGTCACTCTCACTGCTTCTAGGGCATCCTGGGGAGTTTTCAGGAGAAGGTCTGGAGTCTTTTACTTATGGACTGTCCCTTTCATCCAGACCAAACTAGGTCAGGAATTACTGGAAGCCGCCTTTGGAAGACCAAAAAGGCAAGAGCAGGTGCATAGAGCCCAAGATCACAATGTTTCAAGCCTTTGGCCAGAAGCCTCACCTCCCTCTGCTCAGGGTGCTTCTGTGCTTCCCACTTTGCTGCCCTGGATTCTCATCCAACAGCCTCATCACCCCAGTTTGGTCTGCAGGGCATGACTGGCATCCCTGTGCCAACAGCCATAAAGGGGCAAAGCCTCAGCCAACACTGCAAACCCACATGGCAATTATTTACCCACAGGCATCTGTTCTGAACTGATGACCACATATTAATAGTTTATTTTGCAGCTGTTGATCCATACACTCAGTGCTATGAGAAAAGACTGACAGAACTGGGATTGAGACTAGAAAATAGAAGGCTTTGGGGTGACCTAATTGTGGCCTTCCAGTGCTGGAAGGAGCCAACAGAAAAAATGGGCAGAGACTACTGACAAGGGCCTGGAGTGAGAGGACAGTGGGGAGTGGCTTCACACTGACAGAGGGCAGGGTTAGATGGGTATTGTGAAGGAATTCTTGGCTGTAAGGATGAGGAGGCCCTGGCACAGAGAAGCTGTGGCTGCCCCTGGATCCCTGGAGTTGCCCAAGGCCAGGTTGGACGGGCTTGGAGCAACCTGGGCTAGTGGAAGGTGTCCCTGCCCACGGCTGGGAGGAAATGATATGATCTTTAAGGTCCCTTCCAACCCAAACCATTTTGTGATTCTATGACTCTGGACTAGTCCAGGAGACCAGCGTTCCACCAGCTACTGCTGTGACAACATTGACCAAGATCGACCTGCAACCTCTGCCTTTCAGACGCCTCTTCCATTTCCCTGCCAGGCTTTTAGGATGGCCTTCAGAAGGGTTTAAACCTGATCACTTTGTCACGACCTGTGTTCCCAAGAGCTGTATGGATGTTAGGTCTCTGAGTCCCCAAGCCATGCAAGCATCATTCCATCAGCTTCTGCCTTCCACCCTGAAGGAGTTAAGCAGAATTTACAGCATTTTTAACTTATATTACTCACTTGTATTGAATTATTCTTGGATCAGATATTAAATGGAGATTTTCCATATAATATCTGTCACAGATGGAAAAAAATCCATCATCTATGGATGAGTGTAATCCATTCATTGGTTTATGGATACAGCCCTCTCCAGGGACTGTCAGAAATAAACACGATGTCCCTGTTTGCTGGATTTTTGCATTTGGATTGCTGAGCTAGCTGAAAAAATGTGTGAAATCACATGAAAGCCGACAGCTCCCTATTGACTGGGCATACGAACAAGCTCCCATGTGTTATTTATTCCAGCAAGGCCGTGGACTGTGGCATGCACATGAAATGCTAGCCCGCTCTGAAATTCGAGGGGATAATAATCAATAATGCTTTGTTTGGAACTCAGCTTTCATCTGCAGAGCCCGGAGCAGTGGCAGGGAAGCTGGGAGGAGTAGGGAGGGGGGGATGCACAGACCCTCAGTCAAAAGACAGAGCTGGAATCAGTCCCTCCAGCCCGGCAAACTCCAGGGACAAGCTGCCTGCTAAGAGGGCACCTTTGGCATCTCAGACATGCTAAATACATGGATTTTGGTTTGTTTGTTTGTTTATTTTCTAAGGAAACGGTCTCTGACAGAGCAGCTTTCCAGTTACCTGCTATGATGTACTGCAGTGGTTAAAAACTACTTGTTCTTTTGGGAATTCCCTGGAGGAATTAAAGATACCAGCATGCCCAAAGCAAGGGCACAGCAAGACAGGAAAAGGCAAGCCTCTTTCCATCCCTTACTTTTATTCCTGAACACAGGGTTTGCTGCAGCATCCCCTTCCCGGGCTGGTCACCCCGTGTCCCCGAAGGGGCTCCCCCCGCTCCCTCCGAAGCGGTGCCTCCGCGTGGCACGGCTCCAGCACAGCATCGCCCTCACTGCACAGCTACCGCTCACTCGGGGATAATTAGTATTTCCCCCATCTGCTAGATGAGCCTGGGGAGGGGAGGCAGGGGAGCGCTGCCAGGGCGTGCTTAACTCTTCCATCCTCAGGCGTTTCGCTGTTGCTCCCCACTCCCGGGCTCCGCGGCAAACCCATCTGGAGACCAGGACGTCTGGGAAAGGTGGCCGCATCCTGCCCCCCGTGGAGGAATCGGGAGGCTCCGTCCTGCTCCAGTGGGGGCCACCACCAAATCCCTGCGAGTGGCAAACCCGCTGTTGTGCCCACCTCGAGCAGCCTCTAGGTGAGCAGATTTGGGTTCCTCGGCTGGAGAAACCCTCCCCACCGCTCCAGCCAGCCCCAGCCGGGGCGGGGGCTGCCGTGCCCAGGGCAGCATCCTGCGGGCACCGTTTGCGCCCGGGAGACAAAGGAGAATGCTGACAACTGCATCCCAGATGCAGAGGCAGGATTAGTGCTGTTCTCGGCAGCAGACTCCTTTCCTGCATTAAAGTCAACACATCACCCAACACTTACTTCACACCCTCCCTGGGGTGGCCGGAGAGTTCCCTTTCTAAGGTTAATACCCTCTCCACCCCCAACGCCCCTATAGAAACAGGATATTTCCTAGCTAATTGGTATGTGTCTAATTTTCATAACAACAAAGCAAAGTCATGATTTGAGGCTTTTTCGGCTTTGCTTTATTTCTCACCACATTCTCACTCTCACTGAGTCCGTTTCCATTCCTCCAGTCGTTTCCCAGATTCCAGTATCCACAGGTTTCTGGGTTAACAACAAAATAACACAGGCTGGAACCTGTTCAGATGACTTTTTTTTTTTTTAATTAATTATTTTTATTGTCTTGCTTGGAAAACCTTTTCCCCTCTCTTTCACCCTCCCCGCCAGGGAGTTCAAAGGGACATGTTCGCAAACACGGGCAGGGCAGCGCTTTCCACACCCACACTTGCCACCTTGAGGGAGGGAGCGGCACAAAAACTCGCTGGTGAACATTTGTGCAAATATTCATTTGGCATCTGCTAATGTCAAGTCTGGCTGGATTGGGGCTCGGAGCTGTAGAAAAGCATAAATGAGTCAGGCAGACAGCAAAAGCCGAGCTCTTCGTTATGCAAACAGGAGCCCCTCGCAGCAGCTCTTGTGCACGGAGAAGGAAGGGACTCCTGCTCTGCGGCATTTCTTTCGTCTTTGTCCTGCCTGTAGTTAAAAGGGCTATTCTCATGCAAAGATCCTGGTGTGCTAAATACTGGACGAACCTCCAGCCCCAAAAAGCACAGCCTCAATAAACCACAGTCCAGCGTGGAGAGCTCGGAATCCACGCACAAGCAGCAGCAGCACCGGAACAGGAGCTGCTCTCACCCTCGTCCTCGTGGCTGCTTTATCGCTGTTATTACACACAACTCTGCCCAGGACAGAGGAGATACGTGGAGTTCCCCAAGCCTTTGGTTCTGCCAGGTCCCCAGCTGTAGCAGGCGATGTGCATGGTCAGTCTGGTTGCAGAGCAGGTAGCAAGGGAGGGCTCACTGCCAGTACAAGCAAAACCTTCAAACAACCGCAAATAACCCACTATCTCAACATAATTGGGGCAGCAACAGCCAGGGCACGTGGCTCATTAATAAAATGTCTGCCTGTAAAAACAGAGCTAGGTTGAGATCCAGAGGACAACCTAAAATGTTGGAGTCAGTTCCCCTTCACTCACCTGGTGACAAACCTTCCCTGCGCACCAGCAGAACCTTGTGGGGCACAGCTGACCTCTCACAGCCACTGCAGAAACTTTATCCCTTTCATGTAAATTCAACAGCACCAGTGCAGTGGCTCGTGGGCCACACAATCTATAATTTACTAGTCAATTAAACAGGAGCACTATTGCTCCCTGGAAGGGATGCCTACAGTGTGTGGGTCCTGGGAAGGGGGTCATGGCGCATCTTACTTTGGGGCTTCAGATACAAACTGTCCAGAAACACTTTGATGGCAATGGTTGGATTGGCCGTGTCAGCACAGCCCCGACTGACCCCAAAGCTGACCCCCTCACCCGTGCCCTGCCCTGGCTGACTCAGGGTGGGGACAGGAGGAGAGGTCCTGCCACTGCACTTTTAACTGCGGGAAAATTCAGCATAGCCGTTTCAAACCTTATGATCTGAATGATCAGTGTCAGAGCTGGCCAGAAATCTCCACACGTTTACAGATAAGCAAAACCTTTCCATCGAAGGAAACCTGTATTTTTGTCTAAAGCAGTAAACTTGGGACTTGAAATGCATTCTTTTCACATTTCAATATTTCTACACTTTGTTTCTAGGCTGAAAAAAGGTAAAGAACTTTTTTTCCACAGGAAAAAAAGTGATTAAAAAAATGCAAGACTTAATCCTTTAGGTGTACTTTTCAAAGCAAAAAGGACAAAACTCCCAGTCATATTTCACCAGACCCCTGGCTGATTCCTGATTTAATGTTTGTTCCTTGTTTAATCATCCCAGTCCAACCCCAGATTCAGCTCTGGCCTTCATGGAGGTGTCCCCTGGGTGGGGCCAGGAGCAGGCACCAAGTGAGGGTGTCCCTAGGTGCCCTAAGGTGGTGGTCACTGGGTGCAAAGTGGGGTCGGGGGCTGCTCCATCCCACCCTCTGTGTCCTGGGTCACAGCAGTAGGAAGGGGTGCCAACAGCAGTGACTCTCCTGCCAGCTCCCACGAAGTCTGGCTCCCTCCCCATCCCTTTGAATGGCTTCAAACTGACAGAGGACACGGTTAGATTTGGATATAAGGAAGAAATCCTTCCCTGGGAGGGTGGGGAGGCCCTGGCACAGGTTGCCCAGAGAAGCTGTGGCTGCCCCTGGATCCCTGGAAGTGTCCAAGGCCAGGTTGGATGGGGCTTGGAGCAACCTGGGCTGGTGGTTGCAGGGGGGTGGAACTAGATGAGGTTGAAGGTCCCTTCCAACCTGAAGCAATTTGTTATTCTGTGACACATCCCAGACAGAGAAGTTCTGGGAGAAAACCTGAGCTCCTGCAGGGTGGTGCAGGTGTAGGTGTCCAGCCAAGAGCGAAGGCTAGTTGCTTAATGATGCAAACAGCATCATGAAAGAAGTCCATGGAGCAGGACAGGAGGATGAGCGAGGTCTCCTGCTCTCACCCAGCTGAGCATCCATCCCTGGGTTCCCCACCATCATCCCTCCCCACGCCAAGAGCTTCTACCCAAAGAAAAGGGTCTTGGATTCCTGGGTTTGACAGAAAACACTGGGGAGATGAATCTGAATTCTTTCTCATCAGCCTAAATACTTTTTTATTATTTATGACTGGGAACGATTCCCACCAGAAATGTGTAGCTGGTTATAATTTAAACGTTTTTCTAACTTGGGAAATTTCCAGGAAGGTCTAATAGTAAACACAATAATGTGCCCACAAGTTACAAATCTGTGATTCTGTTTGTTTAATTCATTTACCCAGAAAAATAATGAATACAAAAGTGATGGTGGTTTTTGTTTGTTCCCTAAAACAATGTTATCAGTACATGCCCTCCATGAATTTTTACTGCAATTATAAAGGTTTTTCCAGCTGGAAAAGTGAGTCAGCTTAACTTTTTTCTTTAAAACTAATGACCATTTAATGTCAGATAAAATGTTTAGAGGAAAGGATTAAGCACAACTTTCAAAAGAGATGCTGGGAGATAATTGACTCAATTTAGCCCTGATATCAGTGCAGGGCACCCATACTGGTGTGTTTGAAATACAGCAGAGCAAGGGACCCCTCCCAAGACCCCGCACTCTTCTCATGAATGTGGGGGCTCACATTCTCTCCATCATTCCAGCACATCCAACATCTCTAACAGGTGTCCCTGTTCCCTCCAGAAGGATTCAATTCCTGGTCTGGAACTAGCAACATCTTTCAAACAGCAGAGAAGTTGCATGACAGATGTGAAGCTGAAAATAAACTCCCCAAAAGTAGATAACGAGACAAAATGCTCCAGTTCAGATATTTGCCAGCAGACAGAGGCACAGACCTCCCCTGACTCTTTAACCTTGAGCTACAGTCACATTTTCACTTGCACCCACCACCACACCTTATCTGGAAACCAAACAAGTTTTGCTGATCTTTCATCTCTGCATACTTCTTTGATCCATTTTCACTGCCATTTTCAAGAACTTGGGGTAATTTCTCCTTGGGCAATGAGTTTGTGACCTCTTTGCACAGGACAGGCTCCATCAGCAGCTGCTTCAGGAGCTGTCACTCTGCTCACTGCCAAACTTACCCTGGAGCTTTCTCTCTGTGTCCCAGTGGACAGTGTGACCCTTCTCCCTCTGGATTTGAATCTGCCAGGACAGGCTCTGATTGCTGTTCTAGTGTAGGAACCACTTGGCTAGGGTGGAAAGGTGTTTAATGAAGCCCAAACCATAAGGTATGCTCTCCATCACTGCTCCCAGCTCCTTTGCTGCACAGAAGTCACCTATAAATGTACATGCCATGAATGCCACCCAAGGGCAGGGGTTTAGTTTGTTTGCCAAGTCAGTCACTCACTGAAAGAGATCCCTGCTTTCCCAGGTGGCCATGAGCTGGTATCCTGCTTGCTCCATGCCTTTGGAGAGTGGTGCCCTGGGAGGGGCAGGAGAAGGGCTTCCCAGGCCTCGTGGCTGAGCTGGTGACGGTCAGTCCCCCCACCTGAGAGATGCTCCTCTGCTTGCAGGAGCCACCCGGGAAGGGTGAGGGTCTGTTTTCATTGTCTTCTTTCAAGAGCACGACACAATCTCGGTTCACACCTTAAGGAGGTACGAAGCAAACATGCAGCCCTGAATCACTTGGCTGCTGCGGCAGATCGTAGATTAGGGCACCTTGGGCCGGGTTCAGACCACCCACCGCAGCGTCTGCCGGCAGCACCCGCCGGCTGGGCCCACAGCAGGGCTGCCCAGGCCAAACCCACGCCTGTGCAGGTGATGGAGAAGACACCCAGACACTGTGCAGAGCCTCAGAGCTTTCGGAGCCAGACTCGCCTCCCACCCGGCAAATCCCATGCCATGTAGCCACTGAGATTCCCGGAGCAAAGCGCCCTCCGTGTGCGTGGATCTCCTCCTGAAATCATGGGAGAAGTCTGGCTGCAACATGCCAGATGGATGGGACTTGAACACCCAGATCCTCCAGGCGAGGAAAGATCTCAGCCTGAATGTATGCAAGGAGCTTGTGCCATCAGGCTGTGAAACACAGAGGTCAAAACTTGCCATGTTGAAGATCAAACGAGTAATCCCAACTTTTCCACGCCCAGAACAGGACCGGTTGCTCTTAGTTGCCTGTCTGGCTGCTGTGAAAGGCAGGGAGAGCTGGAGAAGATCTGGGTGACCCTGTGAGGTGATAGTTCTCCTCTCCAGCTCCATACAACACGCGGTCAAACATTCCTGTCACAGTGGTGAGCAGATGAGATGGTCCCTGTGTGACATAGGAAGGGCTTTGGGATTCAAAAAGCACCAAGAGAAAAGGAAAGGTGGGGTTTGCAGCCAGGGTGGCTGCCACGTGGCCAAAGGTCTCCTTGGGAGAAGTGCCTGTGGAGCTTCTTGTGGGGATGGAAACATAAGAGACAGAGGTTGGACCCTACAAGTGTCCTATGAGGCCATCATGGAGCATCTTTGCTGCTCCTTCAGCCAGCCCAGGAGTGTGAGAACGACAGGTCTGTGTGACATAAGGCAGGGTAAGGACTCAGAGCACACCTGGAGTTATTTCATGCTTTATTCAGAGCTATTTCACATGGAGGTTGAACCACAATGGCTTTCACTGGGTGGGATCCGTGAAGCACTGCCTGTAAGGGGCTATGCTGCCCAACACCCTGCCCTTCCAAGGCTGATCTCCAGGCTCCCATTGTCCGAACCCAAAGCTTAATTTCCATGCTGTATGTTAATTTTCCACAAGTCAAGAACCACTCTCTTTCAGCAGTTTTGACGTTTGCTGCCTTTCATTGAATTTCCTTCGTGTTGGGAGAGCAGGTGAGTGGGAGATCCCAATTTACTTTCTCTGCAGTCTAGACTATTCATTACTTTCCTGTCTCTAAATGAAGCAGGCACAGTCCTTTCAATACCTCCATAAAGCATTCCCTCACCAGGCCTCTAAGTATTTTCATTGTCAGGCTCTGAACACTTATTATTTCCACTATATCCCCTTTTGAGATCAGATATCCAGAGAGGAGCTCGGTCTGTTAGCAAGGGTCTCCTCTGGACCTATGCTGTGAGCAGACAGGCTTTTGGAAATACTTTACATCCCTCTCTTTAGCCATCCTCCTATTTTGTTTTACTTTCACAACAGCAAGAAGGAAAAAAGACCCCAGAGTCTCTGCGATTCACTCATTTTATGAGTGCAAATGATTACAATTAATGTAGAACCCAATGGAGTGCATGCACGGCTTGAATTATTCCTCACCCTGCCTTGCCTAGCAGTTGTCAGGGGCGAATTTTATCTGCCATTGTGCTGCCCATTCACCTAGCTTTGTGTGGTCTGACAATATCACAACCCAAGGTGGTATATGGTTGCAGGCACTGCCGCTCTCGTTATTTACAATGGCTAATTAAGATCCTGCTACAACCTTCATCCCACCCTTAATTCTTATGAAGCAGCCAACAAAAGGTTTTGATTTCCTTTTTGGCTGGAAGACCTTTTGGCTTCTGCAAAAAGGGGATTAAGAATGAAAGCACATAAAGGTATGTGCACAATCACAAAGTCATAACAGCTCTGAGTGCAGTCTCCCAGGAATGAAACGCAGCATTAGCAAGGAGGGCTAATTGGGACTGGTTTAAAGAGTGCACATTGTGTAGCCGAGTCCGGTAACACTTTTGATCAGGCAGACAACACAGCCACAAATTGCTTTCTTCCCCCTCCAAAATATCTGACCCCCGCAGGAAAAGTGTTTTACCTTTCCCAAGGAATCCAGACAGACAGGCAGGCAGACAGACAGACGGTGCACACGAGCTGCGTGAGCGCCGTGGGTCGCACCGGCTGCTCTGCAGGGCACAGCCCGGACAAGCCCAGCTCCCTGCCAGCTCTGGGCAGAGGCAAGGTCCCTATTCCCCACGCTGGTGCTGGCTCTGATGGTGATTGCCAGTGTCACTGTCACGGCAACTTCAGGATCATTTGGAGTCGTGCATGTGCGACTCCCCCAGACTGTCTCTCCAGAGAATGCTTCAGGCACTGCCGTCAGCTCTGGGTTAATAAGCAATTGCTCCCCATCAGCTCTTTGCCTTCCAGCAGAGATGGTGGGTGCAGATCCCTGGTCTCAGGCTGCCTCCAGAGAGCCTCCCTATTGCCAACCTTGCTCCAAAACCTCCTCATTGCATGCCTTGCTCTGGAGCCTCTTGATTTTAAACCTTGCTCTGGAGCTTCCCCATTGCACACTTTGCTTCAGAGTCTCCTGATCACACACCTTCCCCTCTGCCCTGTCCCCCCCTGGGCAGGCACCCCTCGAAGGCTCTCCTGTGGCGCAGGAGTCCCCAGAGCCCATCCCCAGCCCAAAGGCCTCCCCTCTTAGTCCCTGCGTCACCAAGGCAGCTCTGCAAGCCAAGCCTGGGAATCTGGTTTGTTAGCTCTTGGCAATGCCATCCCCCCAAATGTCATGGCATGCAGAAATCTATGAAAACCAGAGGCCTGAGACATGTGTTTTTGTTTGTTTTCATGTGCCAACATTTCCAATGGCTCAGAAATGTGTGCCTGTGAAGGATGCATGTGTGTTATTCATTTAGGATTATTTTCAGTCCTTATAATAGGAGGCTCATTTTATCCTCTTGAAAGCTCTTGAGCAGAGATGATCACAGCCCAAAAGCCTGCCATGGCTGTAAACAACATTTAAGCTCCACATAGCTGTCTCTCACTGGAAAATAGTCCCACGAAGGAGTGGAAGGGTTTTCACTCTGCTTGTGTCAGATACATAGATAAACAGGCAGCTCATTCCTCTAGGCTCCTTTGTAAACCCCAGCCAAGATTTTTACATCCTGATTCATGCAAATCCAATCATATGATCAAAGTAACATGTGCTACCTCCCAGGAACTGGTGCACTGCTGGCATGGCCTGGCCTGGCCGCGGGCCACGGCCCAGCACACACCATCCCTTCCCTCCTGGGTCCTGACTCTGCCTCCCCCTGTCCTCACACACAGTATCCCCCAGCAGACAGCGGTGGGGTGTCCTCCCAGCCAGCTCCAAACTGGCCATGACAGGGGCTGCTCCCAGCTGACTCTCTGCACAGCCTCCTAACACCCTGGGAAAGCCTTTCCTTGCCCCCTCGCTGCTCCACCCGTGCCGGAGTTCCTGATGGCACATCTCTCCCAGCTGCTGCTGGTGGTGTACCCCAAAATGGGCACGTGTCTCTGGATCCCCAAGCTGGGAAGTTCTGGGGTGAAATTTCCCAATTCCAGTTTCTCCCATGGCTACCACAGCTCACGGCACTTACGCAGGGTGCGAGTGGGTTCAGGATTTCCTCTTTTGGAGAAAAAAGAAAAATGGCCCTTCCCAAAGTGGGATTGCACAAGCCAGTGAAAACACAGCCCTGCGGAGGAAAGAGGCCTCAGCATCCAGCTGGGAAGGGGCATGGCAGCATCACCTGCAACGATTCCCCCAGCTGGGTCATGCTGTCCTTCACCCAGGGTGAACACAGCGGGAACCTCACGACTCCTGCGCTGCTTAACCGAGGAGGAAACTCCCATTAGAGGCTTTGCTGCGGTTACACCTTCTGTTATTCCTGGCCGCTGCGGTTGTTTTTTTCAAAACAAGGCAGTGTTTTCTATCCTTTAGGCCTGAGCAGACCAATTCATCTCTCTTTAGATGGGTTTGATGTGGCTTGGGAAACTCAACCGGTTGTTTCCCAAGCCCAGCATAACTCAGTTACGCTTCCTGTGGCTCAGCCACGGGTCCCTCAGCTTGGCAGCCACTGGGGATGTGCAGACAGCTACTCTTTAGGCTGCTCCAAAACTGGGAATCAGCTCTTGCCCAGGCAGGTGTCAGCCACCTTCTCACTTCACTGGTTGGACTAAACTTTCCATAGTTTTCTGACTAGAAACGAGTCCCACCCACAACAAACACGGTCAGCGACTGCAGCGGTCACCACTAGCCCAGAGCTCACTGCTTGGCTTGTCTGTGTCAGTAACCACTAAATTCACAGGTCTTGACAGCCAGGGAGACCCCAGTCTGAGGCAGACCCTGCTGAGGGACGGGGGCTCAGCAGGGGATGCTCACCGTGCAGATCTCCTTGGGATGGCCCCCTAACACGGGCCTTGAAAGCTTAAAATGCCATGGGAGAAAGGAAACAGTGTTATGAGCTTTGTTCCAATCAACCAGGACTTCTGGAGATAAGGGAGGGGCAGGAGGGCAGCAGAAACTGGTAATACAGGGTGAACTCAGAGAAGGTTTGGGGTTTGCACACACCAGTGGGCTCTGGGAAAGGTGGTGGGAGTTACCATCCAGGTCCTCAGCTTTCCTGCTAAAGAAGCAGCAAATTGACACAGCATTGGAGTTTTAGCAGGGGGCTCAAATCTATTGAGGGACTTTGAAAAGAGTGTCAACTGATAAATGGGCAGGGGAGACTTTTTTACGCATCAAATAATTGCTTTGTGCTTTCGAAGTGAACCTTCTATTTCTTTTTTTTTCCATATAAAATCTCATATATTTAAGGAAATCGTTGATAGGGTGAATTAAATGTCCCTGGTAAACCCAAATCACTCCACTCAGTACTTTGTCTTCCTTAAAAAAAAAAAAAAAAAGAAAGAAAGGAAAAAAAAAGAAAAGTTTTGGTTTGACCTGATTTTTCCTCCCTAATTTTTCAGCTCACACTGTTGGAAATAACAGACTCTACATGGGTTACATCATTTGTGAGGAATCTCCTCTCATCCGTCTCCAAATGAATAACAACAAACATTCAAAAAATAATTGAAGTTTTATATATATCCCTTGGCCATTCAGGTGGTATGGCTGGCACGAGACATAGGCACTTGAAACAGCTGTTGTGAATCTGAAGCATAAACTTCCACCCTTTGGCACATCACCAGGAAATTATGCATAGGAATATACCTGCTTTCCCTTGCAGCAGACACAAACCAAAATGTTTAATGCCCTGAGAGTGGACGGCAGAGAAAAGCTGTTTTGCTGGGGGACATCCCATGTTTTGTGTGTTCCTTTCCACTCTGGTGGACAAGCAGCAGCGAGTGGGGCTCTGGCATGTACAGCCACACCAACAGCTCCTCTTCCTCCTGCACTTGCACTGTACAGTAATACAGTGCCCTAGAAAAGAACAACCACCACTACACACACACACACACACTTTTTCACATATTCCAGCCTTATTTTTCAAAGGTAGGCATGGTAACACAGCAGGCTGTCAGAGCCAAAGTCACACGTTTTCTGTCCCACCTAGAGTTGACTCCCATTGCTCAGTCAGATCTTCCTCGGTGGACGAACTCTCCAAGACAAGACAAAGACCATCTTCTCCAGCTGGAGTCTAAAGTCCTGGCTGAAATCTTTTTCCACTGCTTCTGTGTGCAGAGACACCAAATTGCTCGGAGAATCAAGGAAAGCTGACGGATATCCACGGGGCAGAACACCACCCACAGGGCTACACCAGTGCCAGTCAAGCCTTGCTCCAAGGTTGGTGTAGGCTGAGTGTTTGCTTAAACCAGACCCACCTTCCACCCTGCCACACGTGTTTCCAGGAGCCCAGGTAAACAGGCAAGGACCAAGGTGGTTGGAGGCAATGCAGCAGGCAGGGGGGAGCTGAGCTCAGGCCTCACAGTGCTTTCCAGGACCCTCCCCAAGCTCTGCTCCACTCCAGCACACACCTACAGACACACAGGGTTCCCAGGCACTGGGGCATCCAGCTCTTTTAGGCTGTGGCCTTCACTCCAGAGGCCAGGGACACAGAAACTGAGTCTTCTTGGCACTGAAGCACTAGGGCAGCATCCCTTCCCCAGACTGTTTTTGACTTCATTGCTTTGTTCTCACCTTGACCCTCCTTATGGCATTTACTGGAGACGTGTATCAGCTCTGCTCCCGGAAGATATTACCAACTGCACAGACATCACACCTGCTGGTGTGTAAGAGCTGCAGATGAATGGGTCAGCTCCCCTGCAGAGATAGACCACTTTTGGGCAGCTGCAATGACCCTCTGCTTGCAGAAGGGAAGAGCTAAAACTGCAGAGATGTTCTTGGAAGAGGCTGCCCCCACTGCTTCACATCTGCAGAAAGGTCATCCGAGCTGTCAGCCTGGGAACCAGCACCATGGGGATGATCCCGAGCTAAAGGCTGCAGGGAGAGCACAGGAAAACCAACACAAATTTCATGTGCTTGTGCTCCCAAAGGCTGTGCTGCCAAAAGCCAGCTCTTGGCTGAGAGGGCAGATCAGGCTCCATCAGGGCACACCAGATGCAGCAACTGCCCGGCCTCGCAGCAGAGAGCCTGCAGTGGCACCTGCATTTGCATCAGCAAGGCAGAGGCTGAACAAAACAGCTCAGCTGTCGAGCAGGAAAGACCACACCAGCCTGGGGAATCCAGCTGCAGGGAGGGCACCTTGGTCAACTGCTGCCACCTGCTCGCAGCTCTGTGGTCCAAGGAAGGCTGGCAGGGAGCTGGCAGACACCTTGCACAGGGCCCAGGACACTCCTTGTCTTGGTAAGCCCCAGGCAGGGCACACCACCATCACGGTGAAGGGTTTGCCCTGCTTGGACTGGACACTGAGCCCAGCTGAGCTTTGGCCACTGACCCTTCACCATCACAGGGACAGCACGAGAGACCCACCACTCAGACCAAACAGCAGCCTGGTTTGGGCAACATGCTCAAAAAACTGTCTTGGACCCCCAGTTTCCCTCCCGGGCGGGACACACATTTTAGGATCCCTGCACCCAGCTTCATGACAAAGCCAGCCACAGCATTATCAGACCAAGCCTCTATCTGATCTCAGCTATTGTGATGTTGTGACAAATCCAGCAGTATTTCTGAGACAGTAGCCACAATATGCTTTTATTAAACCTAATTAATTAGTGTACCTGTTAAAGTGTGCTCACTCAGAGCTCCACACACACTAATGCCATCAGTTCCTTCAAGCAATCATCTGGTGTTACGCCCCTTGCTCTTGAGGTTATTTTCACAATAGTAATTAAATCCTTAATAACAAATTTCAGTTATAAAGTAAATCAAATTGAATAGCCTACATGGGAAATGTCAGCTCACATTCAGGGAGACTGGAGACCTTCTGAAAGGAAAAAATTGGGTTAGACACCACAGACAAGCTTCTCTAGTCTGGAGGTCAGCAGAGGGACCTGTCCAGTGCTCTGCTGACAACCACTTACAACCCCTGGCCTAAGCACCGAGCAACACCCAGGGGCAGGAACACCACGTGCCTGGTGGCCGCAGGCACAGGGCTGTCCATTGCTGGGCACAGGCTTGATTTCCCATTTCTGTTCATTTCCTGAGCATCTTCTCCCCAGAGCACCCTTTTGTCCAACGTGAAGGTGCTCTGAAGGGAACCTGATATGAATTCTTCTCATCTTTGCCCTGCTTCTGTTGTTAATAAAGCCTGAAGAGCAGATGTTCCACACAAATACTCAATGCGCACCATTCTCACACAACAAATCCCTCCGACAGCACCTAATCGAGGTGAGCATCACATCTCCTCACCACACTGCCTTCTCACAGCCTGAGGAACCTGTCTCACTGCTGGCCAGGAAATATTCTCATCAACCAGTGACACAAGTGCCAGAGTCCCCAGCTAGGAATTGCGTGCCTCTCAATCCCACGTGCCAACCTCCAAACCCAGCGGGCACTGTGGGATGGGAGCAGATCCTCCCTGGCTGCTCTCAGCCTCAGAGGAGATCCCTTCTGCCCAGACTTCTCCAGCATGTACTGCCTCCACCCCTTCAAATTTCCCTGATAGCAAACCAACCCTGTCGCTCTAACAGTGAAACCATCAGGGCCACGGTGGATAAAAAAAGCACCCATAAATCCTTTCTCACTCTGGAAATCATCTGAGTTTCTCTTCTTGGAGGCACTAACACAGCAAATCTACAGCGACGCCCAGTCCTCCACCCCAGCACTCCTCTGAACTTTCCCCAAATCTTTCCCACATGAACCAATCTGAAGACAAAGCTGGCAAAGCCTTCCAGCCCCCACCAACCAATTGCACCACCATGCCACGAGGTCCCACTCCTGTGCTTGTCTCCAGGAGCACCAGGAGAGCTGCTCCCAGCACATCCACCGGCACAGGGGCTGCTCGAGTGACCTCCTGTGCTTAGCTGGGGTGAGGGTGTCACCTGCACAGCTGCCCAGCTTCTCCTGGAGCAGCATGGAGCGACTCTGCTTAGCACTGTTCATTTTATTCCAGGCTTGCGAGGTTTGGAGATTGGTGCAGATAAGCATCCTCAAGCTTGCACGTTTATCTGCACCATCTCCCAAACAGCTTTGATCTGCAGGATTTGGCTGCAGCTCTCAAAGTTATCTTGAGAAAGCTTGTTCTGGGGAGAGTAATTCTTGTGATTAACAAGAAAAAGCTTTCTTAGTGGCTTTGAGCATTTCCAGCCCTGGCTGTAGCCAGGGAGTGCAGCAATGTCTGCACACACAGAGAAGGGAAAAGCCAAGTGAGCGCTCCTCCTTAAAACTTCACTTGGGTCCAGCTGCCATTTCAGCTAAAATCTGAGGTCTGTTATTTTGTTCCCCACTTTCTGTTTATGGGTCCCTTTATATCACCCATATCCTCTGCAGAACTCCCAGGAGAAAAGCTGGCTGGACTGACCAGGGAAGCAAGTCACTCCATGGGCTGGGAGAACCAGGGGGAAGGGTTTGTCCAGCTGAGGGCAAGTTTGAAAAGGCACAACATTGAATTCAACAGCTGAAACCAATAGCCCCTCTAAAACTTCTCGTGGAGGAAACGAGCCACACGTAAGGAAGTGTTAATGGAGTCAGATGCTCATTTTCCAGTTTACCTTCTGCCTGGCCAAACTTTAGGAAATACTTGTTGGACTGAAAAGTGTCAAATGTAAGTCGTGCTCTTGAAACACACCAGTGAGGATCCCACCATGCTCAGCCCACCTTCACCCCATGCAAGACCTCATCCTTGTGGGAACGACCAGGGAGGAAGTACAGAATTAGCAATGAAGTTTATAGTGGGGAAACTAACCCTGAACATATCCTGCTGCCCTCACATGAAAGACAAACACACATTAAAAGAACCACTACTCAGGGAGGGGAAAGAAGTGTGAACAGCAAAAATATGTACATGTGTTTTAAATAATTCTTTTTAATTGTTGAGGCAGTAATACTTGGTTCATGGAACTGCAATATACAGAGAGGTGAAATAAATAGCTTATATATATATAATATATATAATATAGCTGGTTTTAAAATATTCCCTTATCATTGGTGTACTAGGTCATCTTGTAGTCACTTGAATGTATTTAGCAGCATTCTCCAGAACTGAGCACAATGCAGGATCACGGAGCCGTGACACCTTATGTCGTCAGGAAGGTTACAGAAGATCCATGCGTCGAGAACTCCACAGAAACTCACTCACTGCAGCACACACCATCTTGTCTTGGGCCAGTGGGCAGCAGACAATAAATAGATTACTGCAAAACCGGCACTTTTCGGGGCAGGGTCTCAGTAACTTTGGGAAAGAACTTTGGTTTTCTTTGGTTTTATTTATTTATTTTTAATAATTACTTTTTTTTTTTCCCTCTGGGGATATGCTTGAAAAGTTGTCCTTTCCAAAAAGCGAAATAAGCACCTGTGTGTCATCAACAACAAGAAGTCAATTTAAATAGAGCAGTTCATTTCGTTTTTCAAGTCACAATAAATCCCGAACAGCTTTCCCCAGCATTTGCCATCTAGTCTTTTATTACTTTTTTTTATTTTTATTTTTTTTAAACACAATGTACAAAAATAGAACTTCTTCCTTATTTTTAATGTAAAAATATTCCTCTGGTGCAGTTTTTTTTTTCTTTTTGTGGTTTCTTATTGTGACACTGTTTTTGTCTATTTTTAACTGGGGTTGGTGGGTCGTATTCTCTTAGTCCTCTTGGTGACTGTTGTGTACTTGAAAGGTTTCTGTATCTCCACTTGCCCCTTTGGGTACCTCTTCATAAAATGTACATCTTGCTGGTTTTCCCGGGTCTTGGGCCCTTTCCGTGGCCTCCCTTTTTTGGTGAATCCAACATACCAGCCTGAATATTTTGCAGACATCAGCGCCGTGTAGTTGTTTTCTAGGACTTTTTCAATGAAAACACACTCCTTGCTGGTGCCATCAGGCTGGAAAAGGGGAAAAAAAAAAGAAAAAATTAATTATCCAAATGCAAGCTCAGTGACCAAAACCCAATTTGGCATAAAGAAAATCATCACATCTGGACCTCTTTTTTGGGTCAAACATTGTTAATAGGAGCTGTAACAAGCATCAGCTGAAATAGAAATGTTTTTTTTTTGAAACATGAAAGCATGAGGTCATCATTTCTTTTGTTTTAAATGCTCTTATCCAAGGAGAGAAAGATTTTTCAAAGGCAACAGTTAAGTTTATCCGGTCCAGCTCCATCACCTGCAAGGAAAACAAGACATGTAGCTTTGCTTTTTCTCATTAGGGAAAGATGAATTGAACTCATGCCAGGGAAACATCTCAATCAGCAAAAAACAAACCCCAGAATGTCCTATGGCCCAAACAACAGCATTTCCCTTTCTACCACTTACTTCTGATATGTTTTCAGAAATACCTCATGGGCTTGTACCCATAACTACACAAATCCCACTACAATCATTACAAGCCTTAGTCTAAGCCTTCACAGCACTTTGAAAACTCTCCCACCACATCCCAGGGTGACACCAGGCAGATGGTGAAGTCCCCGACCCCACTCCAGCTCCTGGGACCCTGGATAGCCCTGAAGTCAGTGGTTATTTTGGAGATGCTTTGCACATCCCAGGCTTAGCTCTGACTCGCAACCCAGAGTGACACCAGCAGGGGAAGGGGCTGTTCCCACACTGGAATGGTTCCCAGATGAGATGACATCCCACTGGCATCCTAATGTGACTGGAGGACTGCATGGCAGCAGCATTCTCAGCCACCAGCCCAGCCCAGCTCCACTGCCAGAGAGTGGGACATGTACCCGATTTACACACCTCGTGTCACAGGGTAGGTTTCTCCTTGGTTTCATTTCTTGTTGCACAGGGGACACGATCCCTCCTCTTTCCCAACGTTTCAATCTCAGAGTGAAGCTGTCACCCAAAGCTCCAGGAGCTGCCTTGGAAGCCACATCCCTAAAGTACTTTCCTCCTCACAGAGGGAAACAGGATGAGTACTGAGCATCTGAGCATCACTGCTGCTCCCCAGCCGCCCCACACCGGGACTCCTTTACCCACCGAGCCACTCATTGGAGATTTTGGCAAACTGGGCTCGGCTCAGCTTGAAGATCAAGACTAATAGACCCAGAACTGGGCTTTGAATGCAGCAGAATGGATCTCTGCATTTGGAACTCTCACTTACACAGCATATGCAGCACTGGAGGGAATCACAGCATCACACAACAGTATCTTCAAGTCCTTCAGCACAGAGGAAATTCTTCTCACCCATAACCTTCTGTCAGAAAACATATTTTGCCCTTAACTGCTGAGTTACTCGTGCTGTACCTAGACTTTCACATGTTGTCATGTGCACCAGCACTTTGGTTTATACATGAAAAGACATCAGGGAGTAGATACAGAGTAACTGTGACATGGACCATCATACGGGACTTCATCTAATGCTCAGCAAAGCCAAAGGAGGATTTCCATCATAATATTAGCCCAAGTCAGCTCCCCACTGGTCACAGAATAACAGAACATGCCGAGTTGGAAGGGACCCAGAAGGATCATCGAGTCCAACTCCTGGCCCTGCACAGGACACCCCAAGGGTCACACCCTGTGCCCGAGAGTATTGTCCACATCAAGTGGACAATACTCAATCAATTCAGTACTGCAGGCATACATATAGCTACTATTCAACTCTCCCTACCCAAATAGTATCAGACCCTCTCAGTCTTCAGCCATTTCAGTTGTCCCACCCCTGGGGGACACAGAAAAGCCACAGCAGCACGACCAGCTCAGCCCCCGAGCGGTGGCTGGTCTCAGGCTCTGCTCAGGGGCATCTCTGGGCACAGAGCTGAGCCCTGCATCCCTTCCCCAAGGACAGGTCAGCCTGCTCTTCCAGAGAAGCCTTCCTAAAGAGTCCTGCAAAACCACAGTGGAGTTTGGTGCAGTTTGTGGGAAGGGCAGGGGATCGTGGGACAGGAGGGAAACCCTCCAGGCCATGCTGCTCAGGCTTCCCTGCACCCCTGATCCCCAAATAACTGAGCATGAGCTACAGACAGAGCTGCACAATGAGCCAGGCTGGAGTCACACAGGCAGCAACAGAGGATGGCTGGTCATCAGCAGCCCCCAGGACCAGGCATTGCTCCATGACTTCATGCCTTTAGCAGAGTTTCAATTCCATCCATGCAACAATATGTGATGTTTGCCCTGAAGTCAGTAACACACATCCTGCCTACACGGTTTCATTTACCAGGGTAGGTTTCATTAAGAGGGCAAAGGAAATTCTGGCAACTTTTGCAACAAATATGCTAATCCAGGGCTTGTACAGGGGCTCTGCCACAGGAGCAGCAGTCTCCATCCCAGACAGGCACAAAGGTCCTCATTTTACCATCCACAACTGGAAGCTCACAAACCCTTTAATGAACGGCAGAACTGGGCAAAGCTCAGGGGTTCCAGTTCCTGGGGGGGGGGGGGTCATTCTCTGAGTCCTGGGTTTGATCAAAGCCACATGAGTGGGAAAGGGGGAAAATCAGTCGACACCACAGGGTTCCACAGGTTTCAATGGGAAGCCATAAAACCAGCCCCAGGTTTCTCAGGGCTCAGCCCACTACAAACCCTTCCCCAATGAGTGGAGAATTTTTAAACAATACCGTGGCTGAGATTCAAATCCACCCAAACCCAGGTGCTGGTGAACCGACCGGATCCGTGCCACAGGGGGAGCAGGTAATTGGAAGGGCTGTTCCCCCCATGCTAGTGGAAAGGGACTGGACTGGAGCCCTGACCTTGTTGCTAGGAGAATTAAGGTTTTTTCATGCAATTTGGGAGGTTTCTGCTTGTACTGCAATGCCAGTTTCTCATGGAAAATGAAGACTGCAATGAAAAGAAAACATATGTAGGAGGGGAAACTTATTCTATTGATAACAAAAAAGTATTTACTTATACCTTCAAATTTGCCGACAGAGCCTAAGACGGAGACAGGAGGTGGAGGAATAACAAGGTGCAACTTCAGGCCAACCTCAGGGCTAATTTGAAGTAAACAAGGTGCATGAGATAAAATAACTTCGTTCTGGAAGAGGAAGAGCTAAATGATTTGATAACGTGAAATTGCAGTAACATTTACAAGCACCTTGAGATAAATCAGGATAAGGGCCTCACTTCCCCAAACAGAGCATTCCTGTATGTGCTAAGACATGCCAGAGACAGACAAATGATTCTCAAATACTTAAAAGATAATTTTACAGCATCTGTTATAATCCCCAATAGAATAAATCGTTTGCACATGTTACCTACACCACAAAGAGCTGGACCCAGAGCATAGGGAAAAAATCAATTTATAAAGGTTTTCAATACTTTTTAATCATCAGGTGCCCATCACTTAAAATTTAATCATGCTCCTATTTAAGCCATAGCAAATCACTCCTTGGGTCTGTCAGCCATCCCCTCACTCCTCCAAAGAGAAGGGGGTGGAAGAGAAAAGAGAGACAGCTTTGGCCAGCATCACTCGCTGCTCCAGCCACGGGCTCACCCTTCCCCAGGAGCTCCCAGTGCAAATGATCCAGGGCTGCACCCTCCATCACTGATGTCAGCCAGGAGCTGCTGCCAAGATGCATTTCATACATATCGTGCTGGCAAGGACGCACCTTGCAGAGCGCTTGCCCTTCAAAACACGGAGCTTTATGTTTTGAACTGATTCTTTACAATAAAGAGGTTCTCGAAAGCCTCAGAGCTGCACAGGAGCTGTCTGGCCCAGTGGCCTGGCCATAGGATGGAAGAGGACCCACACCCAGCCCCACATCCCCACGTCCTCGCAGGGCAGGCACAAGAGCTCTGCAGCCCCAGCTCCCTGCTCAGAGCAGACACAGAGCAGAGGCACAGCCCTGCTCCTCTGAAGGGCAGGTCAACAACTCCTGGCACCTGTGACAAGCCACCACCAAACTGCCAGTGTTGTCCCCAGGGGCTGCTGCCTGGCCACATGATGAGGCCATGCCTCCACAGAGCTGACACCTTGCACAACAGTTCTTTGCAGATAAATATTTGGAGCTTATTCAGGTTAAACACACCTCTACCACCCGTGGGAAGATGTGGTATCTGTTAGCCAAATTTCTGATAAATTACTTATAAAACGTCTGATCTAAATGTCACCTTCCAAATGTCACCTTCCACAGACACGTCTGGGACATTGCCCAGGTCTGTGCAGAGGCAAGAAAAGCACAGCCTGAGCAGCACAAAGTGCTGGCTTCCATCTCCTGGAATAACAGCTGGGGAGCAGCCCCAGGGGCAGTGAGCACTGCCCAGTGCCAAGGCAGCAGACTGGAGTGGTCCCAGTCCTTTTGTTGAGCAGGGTTAGAGCAGCAGCAGCCACCTTGCAAGGCTCACCCTCCAGTAAAGGGTATCCCAAGTCTTTCTACACCATGGATCAACTCCATCCCGTGTGCCACAGCAGCACAGCCAAAGGAGCCACACTGGAGCCAGGGACCCTCTGAGCACCCTGAGCTTACCAGGGAGCAGCCTCGGATTGTTTGTGCAGAGCATTTGGCGACAGGCTCTCCAGTCTTAAACGTGAAACATGTTGAACTGACACTAAAGCAGAATTAAGTGCCAAAGCATTTGCTGCTTCTACAATTACACTCCAGAGCGCTTTGGTGCTCCTGCTCTCCTTTTTATGACCCAACTTGGTCTTATTGTAGTTTGGCTTTCTCGTTTTAAGTTCTCCAAATGGAAAGGATCAAAGAGCTCTTTGTTGTCGTAGCAGGAGCGCTCCTCGGAGCGAGGCATTCCTGCCACGAACAGCTTGCTGCTCAGGGGGAATTCACGGCAGCCTCTGTGCCACCAGCCTGAGCCAAAGCATTAGCAGGTGCAGCAGCCGCCTCCGCCTTCCCCCATTAGCCTGCCACACTAAGCCACCTGAGCAGCTTTTTATGGGAAAGGGAGGCCAGGGCAGGTTTTCTCATTTATGCTTCACAAATCTGGCTCAGTGGGCACCGGCAAATCCAAACTTCACTCGGCTTTTATGGCAACAATGAGCTCGCGCAAGCGGCTCGGGTAACACCACAGTGCGGGGAGAGATGCCCCCAAGACTGAAAGGTTCCTCTGTTTGCAAAGATCAGGGTACGAATTAAGCCCTGTGAGTGATGCTGTGCTGAGCTGTTGTTAGCTAAGCCTATGTTAAAACACTTCCCCCCTCCTCAAATGCTGCTGCAATTAGGAGCTCTCCGGGTAAGCCACTGAAGGCACTGGTGATGTGCTGCAAATGGTAACAAACACCAAACCCCACGAAACACGTCTGTGACAACCCAGGAATGCCGGCTTGGCACAGGGCACAGCGAGACTCAACCCCTCAAGTGAGAAGGGGATGAGTCTCTGTCTAATTATCACCCTTCTGCCAGCTCAGCCCTCAGGCTCAAAAACTGTCAAACTGTGGTGATACCAGCCCTGCATACAAGGGAGAGCATCTATCTCCTCAAGGGAAGCACCCCCTCCTCCTAAAAATCCTGGAGCAGGAAAGTTACCACTCAGGCAAAAGGTTTCCCAGAGCTGCACACACCAAGGCTTTTTCAAAGAAAACCCCTGAAAACAGACCTTTCCTGCATCCATCCTTCCCTCCGCCTCCACAGACAGACAGACAGACAGACAGAGGGGGTTCCCAAGCAGTGGCACCCCATCGTGCTGGATTTCATGCCACCCCCAGGTGTGAGGCACACCCACTGAGCTCAGCAATCATTTCGAAGGGCTGCTGAAAATTTCCTTCAAACGCTGGCACTGTTCAATTCACACAGTGCATTATATGGAAGAAATCCTGCCCTTTATTTCCTAAATTTCATAGCAGTGACAGTGGGGAAAAGGCTGGGATATTCAGGAGAAATACAGCTCAGCAGTCCCAGCGAGCCACTCCTGCAGCATCCCCAGCTGAGGACCAAGGGCTGGTGGCCCCAGAATCACTGATAACCCCTAAAAGCCCCAGTGCTGTTTACCCAGCACGTGCCCAGTGACATATGGTTTTCAGGAAGCATGTTCCTCCTCTGTAGTTTTGCACAAGCTCAGCTTGTCAGACAGGCAACACTCAGGCTCCTCCAGATCCACTCCATGTGGCTTGGAAAATCCCGAGTGGAAGGAGGCAATGCAGGAGCTGTGTTAACGCCACAGCTTTTAGCACTGCCCCCTCTCCCCCTTCACACACACACACACCTTTTAAAGGCAGGTCAGAAAACATGATGCTGAGGTGGGTACAGCAGCTGCCAGAGCTCCCCAGCAGTGCTGGGGGAGACAGAACCTCCTCACCACACAGGAGATCTGAGTGCTCAGTCACCCGCGTGCACTTTATGAGCATTTTAAGGACAGATCCATCACCAGCATCCTGATGCTCAGTATCCTGGATTTACGACAAGGCATCCTGACCACAGAGACACCTCTTGACCCAAATGCACATTCCTGCTCCTAGAGCGGGCTGTAAATCAGGGGAGCCGCATCCATAACTGCCAAGAGTCACTCAGCTTCGTGCGCGTTTCCTCCAGCTCCCTGCCCTCTGAACCTGCACAATCCTCCGAGGAAAATACTTAGGAGTCATGATGGGCAGTTCAATAAAAGTGTCTGCCAGCGCAGCAGAGAGGTTAATTATGTATACAGGACATCTAAGTGCACTCACGAGGCAGGGGCAGTAACACAAAACCCACGTGGAGGAGATCCTCCGATGAGAGGGCACCGCTCTGTCCAGGGCCCCGTCCAAAGCAGCAGTGCCCTGTGTGCCCCACCTGCCCACACGCACTGGGCACAGCCCTTCTCTCCTGACAGCAGGAGAAAACAGGCACGGTCCTGCATGCCTGGGACAGGACATCCAGGCTTGGCAGAGCCCTGTCCCTGTCCGTGCCAGACACAAGCTGCAGGAACCAAGGAAGGAAGAAAACAGTTTTAAAGTTTTTCTTTCCTTCTACCTTTCACTCCAAAATTCCACTTTTATAACTAAGTTCAGTAACCCTCAGTTTGCCACGGAAGAGTGTTCTGTCGCAGGATAAACATGAGGACACAGAGATGAAAGGAGTCTCTGTAGGGATGAACCAAGCAAGGCTGAGGTTACACCAGGACATGCCTCCTAACCTGCTCCTTCTGTCACAACCACATTTCCTGCCAACGGTGCAGCAGGGTGGCCATATCCGGAATTAGGGCAAACCGGGTTGGCTTCACCTGGAAAGAGGTATATTTGGTTGAAAGACTTTCCTAACTGCATCTCAGAGAGCTGCAAAGACTTTAATATTAATGACGAGAAACGTCAACCACTTTTTAAATGAACTTTATTAAACCAAAAGAAATTTCAGGAAAACTTAAGAAGTCAAAACTGCGGATTTCCTGCAGTAGAAAACTACTGCACTTCAGGAGATCTGAAACCACAAGCAGGTTTCAGATGTTGATATCTGAGCAGATCTATGGCATCTACCATTACCTGCACCTACTTGGTCCAGTTACATGTATGCTGGGAGGTGCTACATGTCATAAGAGCTAGGAAGGCGTTTTTGCCCATCTGTACAAACCACAGCCTGCTGCTTAAGTGCTCTGCTGGGGGTTGCTGAGGTTTCTTTCCCAGCAGTCATTTTCAGGCCAGTCCTGAGTTTTCTACAAAAGCCATCTAAGAGCAGCAGCATATTTTGTGCAGGCCTGAATTCAATATATAGTTGTAGCAAGGTGGGGATCGGCCTCTTCTCCCAGGTAACGTGTGACAAGACAAGAGGAAATGGCCTCAACTTGTTCAGGTTGAACATCAGAAGGAATTTGTTAAACCTTGGCAGGGGCTGCCCAGGGAGGTTTGGAGTCCCCGTCCCTGGAGGTGTCCCAGGCAGGCCTGGCCGTGGCACTCAGTGCTCTGGGCTGGGGGACAGGGTGGGGATGGGGCACAGGGGGATCCATGGTCTTGCAGGTCTTTTCCAACCCGATTGATTCCATGATTCTGTGATATGGGAGTTAGGCCACTACTGGAATTCTTTTTTTAATTGTTTAAAACATCAAGTCTAGATCATGAGTGGAACAGGATAATGGGACTAGAACAGTTGCTGACCCCATAGCAAGCCCTGGGTTGATCCCAGATTTATTCACATTAAACATGCACAGTGACTTCGTAAGTTATCATTTCCAATGAATGCAATCTCATCCAGCCAACATTCCAGTAGTGACACCGGTTTCCCTGGGACAAGTTTAGATCAGTGGAATTTAGAACAAAGAAAGGTCATTGACTGTCTGTAGGATGGCACTAGTTCTCTTCACGTCAAGTTATATTACTAAGAAAAGAGATGAATCCATGATCAAATCAAGTGCCATCCATAAAAATTGATCATCCAGAACTGTTCCAGCCTGTGAATGACCAACTTCCGTCTGTACACAACAAATGCAAGGCTTGAGATTTGTCCTCCCTTAGGAAAGCTTAGTATCTTCTGGTATCCAAAAGACAGTGTAAGAAAATCTCAAGAACAAAAATGTATTTGAGCAAGATCTATTTTTTTTTTTACAAAATAGGTTTTTAACAACCACATCAAATGGACTATATTTTGCTATTGTTGGAGCACAGGTTTTATTCTCCACTTCAAAATTAGCCTCTGTTTTCTCACTTCATCTCCAAAAACAAACTGTGAGACAAGTAGAAACAGTCCCTGAAGAGCAGGACCCACCTGAATGTGATCTCAGCTACATCCACATGAGGAAGACAAGGCTACACTGCTTTATTCCTTCTTGCAAGTTAAATACATCCGTGTATTTGCTAAGTAACACTTAGGAGAAACATCCCCCTCAGCTTAGAAATGCTCAAGACCAACAAAAATGGTGCCTGGGAGATGAGATGCTCTGAGGAAAGCAATTAAATTCCACTTGGTAATTGTCAGCACAAGATGTACACAGCAGCACACCCTCTCCACCCAGAGAGGGTGAGGCATGACCAGGGCTCAGGGATCCCCATCAGTAATTTTAATTAACATTTAACCTTAGGGAACTGAAATATTCCAACATGACACACAGCTGCAGCCACCAAGAAACACAGGGGATGGGACGTTAGCAGCTTTATGGTGACACTTGCTCCCTCAATGCAGAAAGGATTAAATTAAATTATCATGCAGCTTTCAAGAAGATGGTATTTCTTCCCTGGAAGGGGATACAGAGCTTCCAGCCATGGGATAAGGAAAAGATTTAGAAGCCAAGCTTACAGGCTTGGTCTGCAAATTGAACCTTAACTTCACAAAGCTCAATCTGAGAGAAAATGGGGTCTTCTTAGGAATACCCTAAGGAAAACATGGCATTTCCTAAGGAGAAATCACACAGCTCTCTGTCCAGACACAGCCTGGACACACAGGGCCAACACTCACAACCTCCAGCATAAAAATAATACAGTGAAGAGGTTTGATTTTTTTTTTTTTTTTGGTAAATAAAAGGACCTGTTGCTTTATTTCAGACCAAACACTTAAAGCATTGTGGCTCTGCTAAGAAGCTTAAGTTAAGTGGAAATGTTCACATATGGCTAAAACATGACTATGAGGACCTCTTGACCGTGTGGCTTGGCCCATGAAAACACGTGTAAAGCATCGGCCCCACCTCAGATGTCTCCACGACCACCCGAGGCAGCCCCACTCACAGGACTCACAGCAGGCACAGCTCCTCTGTCCACTGTGTGGATAAAGCCAAACCTTCTTCTCTACCCACTGTGTGGTTAAAGCCAGACCTCCCATCCTTGCTCATCCCGAGAGGATCAGCATCCATTCGGGGTGCTTAGGAAATTGCAAGGACCGAAGGCAGCACTTAGCACAGACCCAAAATATTCACATTACTCTCACAAGATGACAGGGGATGTCCAATCAGCGCTGTCAGTGTTCTGACTGGCAAAGTTCCTAAGCACAAACCCAACCCCAGCAGCACACTGTGGGCATAAATGTACCCAATGTGCTCCATTTATGAAACCCGTGACACAAACGCATCAGACCACGCAGATAAAACGTAAAAACAGCATGGACAAAGGATCAGCAAAAGGAAGGCACTGGCAAGTTCCTCCATGGGGACATAAGCCTCTCTCCCCATCCCCATCAGTGCCATGAACAGCACAGCCTGCTGGCTCACACAGCCTTCGGGGCTTTGGCAGCCAAGCCTTGTGCACACACAGACTCGGTTCGGAACTGCTGCAGTGTCAATCCTTTGTGAAACAGTGGGGTCTTCCCCACACAAACGTGTTTTTTCCATCTCCTCAGCCCCTTGTGCCACGTGACCTCAGGCACTGCCAGAATTCCCCAGCCACCCCAATTCTCTCCAAGAACTCTCCCATCACTCCTTCCCAAGGCTTGCAGCTGTTCCGTGGTTATCAGCATCCTGCAAATGCTCTCTGTCTTCTGCACAAGGAGCTTCCAAATGACCTCTGCTTTCCCCATGATACCAACATCAGGCACCTGCTGTCCCCACCACTACAACCCAATCTTCCACAAAACTCATTACCCACAGTCACATCATTTTCCCCTCCCCTTCCCACCTCCACAAAAACTCCCGGAAACAAGTCATCACAAACACAGAACCAGGACAAGGCCCATTGCTCATGACAAATATTAATGCTGCAAAGGTCCAGTGAGTGTGCACAAACTCCCACCACTCTGAAGGGAACTGCTGCAGCACTGGAGCCCATCCCTTTCTGTGCCACAGCACAGTAGAATGAACACTGGAAAACAGTTTCACTGAGCTCAATCCTAAGTGGCTTCTTGGGAATCATTACACGGAATCACAGAATATTCTGAGCTGGAAGGGACCCACAAGGATCATCGAGTCCAACTCCTAAGGGAACAGCCCACATGGGGAGCAAACCCACAGTGTTGGTGTTATGAGCACCAGGCTCTAACACGCTTGTGCCATCCAGAGTCAGGATTCCTGGAAAAGCTGTCTGCCACTGCTCAAGAGCAGGAGCTATTCCAGTGGGGCTACTGCTCACCGGCTGTGCAAACCCAGCACAGCCACATCCAGCTCAGGCTGTGACACCCCATCCCTGTGCCTACAGCAGAGCCACCACAGCCCCTGGGGAAGGTGCACAGTGGGGTCTGGCCAGCCCTGAGAACATTACATCCATGACAAATTATTATGAGACGGCGTGACAACAACATCCCTGTCATAATGTCCATAACATCCAACAGCCCCTCCTTGGGGAACTCCTCTGACACATTTCTGGCACTGTAAAGATCTGAAACTGCAACAAATGAACCAGATGATACAAATTCCATCACATCTAGCATCCACAGAAGCTTGAATGCCATGCTTCAGGTCAGCCAGTAATGGGAAAGGAGCAGCTGTGGAAGGCTGAAGTGTTACCCAAAGCCTCATTATCAGAGAATCACAGAATATGGAACTGTAAGGGACCCGTCAGGTTCATCCAGTCCAACTTCTGGCCCTGCACAGGAACATCCCCAAGACTCACACCATGTACCTGAGAGTGTTGTCCAAACCCTCTTGGAGCTCTGGCAGCCTTGGGGCTGTGCCCACTGCCCTGGGGAGCCTGTTCAGTGCCAACCACCCTCTGGGGGAAGA
>JAYRBT010000028.1:675924-688489 GCA_036023395.1 Myiotriccus ornatus | reverse complement strand
CCCCAGGGCAGAGCAGAGCGGGACAATCCCCTCCCTGCTGCCCCAGGATAGGGATGTCCCTCCTGGCTGCCAGGGCACTGCTGACTCAGGGACAACTGGCCACCCCAGGGCCCTTCCCCCAGAGCTGCTCTCCAGCCTCTTGATGATGTTTGGGGAGTGGAATGGAAGAGAAGAATTGCTGATTTTAGCTTCCACTTCTTCTTTTAATTTCATGAGAATCTCAGCTTCTATGTTTTCAGAAAAATAATTCAAATTTTTTTCCATGGGTTGCAGGAAAAAAGCCTGATCAGGTGAACGCAGAAGATTTTAATGACTCACCCAAAAGAAAAGTGGTTGTGTCATCTCATTGCTTTTAAGACCTCTGCAATCTTGCAGGGCCTGATTCCAGATTTTTGGACACTTGAGACTGATTTCAAACCAGGTCCCCCTGTTCAAAGTATGGCAGGGTCCAAGACTGCTTGGCTTCAGGCTCCACCAAAGACTTTTATTTAGATGACTTAAACTAAAACAAACTCACGGGGGAGCGAAAGCCTGGGAACAACTCACTTCAAAAAGGGACCAACCCCCCATATGAAGAACCAGACTGCAGTTCAAAACAAGATCTGAGTGAGATCCAGCAAAAGCCATGTCAAGTTTTGCTTTCAAATGAGATGCCAAGTCAGAATAGTTTATGGCTGAACATGTCACAGAGAGATCCACAAAATGCACTATTAAACCCGACACCCCACCAATTCTGGTCATGTTTATGTTGCAAATTCAGCATTCAGCTCCAGAAATTGTTAGGTTTTACAAGCCCCTTTCAAGCAACCTGAATACTGTGCAACTCAGGGAAAAAATCTGGATAAGCATCAAACCCCTGGGAAACTCAGAGTGCTGCCCCAAATCCAAGATGCAGTTAAGTGTGGTTTTAAACATCCAAGCTCAGGAGGGCAAACACCTCATCCACTGCATCTGAGTTCCAAACTGCAAAGCCTGGTGTGCCCCTGCCCTCGCCACACACCTCCCAGCAGCTCTGCAGCACAGCTGGCTGCCAGGACAGCCCTGGCACAGCAGGAGGACTTGCACCCTGTCATGCAGGACTGGGGTATGCAAAGGCCATAGGGCTCAGAGCTCATCCTTAAGTTTTCTTGCCTCAGTCCCCCAGCTCTGGTTGCCCAGCAGCAGCTTTTCAAGCAATCTTAACCTCAACCTTGACCAAAGCCAACAGATGAAAAAGCTGCTCCAGGTACACCAGTGAGGCTTTGGAGAATCACCTGGTCTCTGCCACCCAGGTAAGTGTCCTTGTCCTACAAAGGGTGGCTCCCACTGAAGCCCCTGGAGTTCCTGTAACACAACACACGCCCTCTCCCATGAGGCCAGAGGGGTTACCAAGGGCCAAGAGCACATTCAGGGGCCACAGTGGGCGCCTTCACTCTTTGATGCTGTCAGTGTGTTTTAGCCAACCTTCCTGACTAAACACACACATGCTTCAAGAAAACCCCCTGTTTTAAAGCTGTAATGTAAACAACCCCAAATTATTACTATCCCCTAAAGGCTACTGCTGGCAGGCATCAGTGATAAAGCTCTGCCAGAGCAGTCTGGCATCTAGCAACAATTTGTTTGTTGTCCTGCAAAAATACAGAGAGCCTTGCCATATGGTATTAGCAACTTTCTGGTAACATTAAGAAATACATTGGCTTGGAAAGCAGTTATCACACCAGAAAAAATCTCATGTCTGAGAGGCAGGTCTATGCTGTAAGTGGCACCAGCACAGTGGTGCTGGTCAGGGAGAGGTGGCCAGCACAGCCATGCCACCTCCAGCCCCCAGCACCAATGACATGCCCCTTGGCACTGCCATGCTCTGGCTGGCACAGCTTTTTTTCAGGAGCTGGACCATGCTTGAGGGCACAAGGTCAGCACTGCTTGTCAGTGCTTCATGAGCACTGGGAGGGCTCCAGTGCTGCAGACGTGGCATCAGCAAAGCTGTCCCCAGGAGGCACCCAAATTACCTGTCACCAGGCTGAAGCACTGCCTCAGCCATCCAACTGGCCATGGCTTCCTACCTTTCACCAAACACCTTTTCCCCACTGTTCATATTAAGCTCAGAGAAAAATTCTTTAACAAAAATAATGCACATACACGACAATGATTGTGAGAGTGTGTGGACACCAGGTCATTGAGGATTTTTGAAAGAAAACCTAAAGAGAAATGGTGCAAATCAGCATGTGGATTTGGTGGGAAATCACCTATTTTACAGGATCACATGCTCTCAGGCCCCAGTTCTCAGGAGCAGAACTGATGCAATGAGCAGGTAGTTCTCTCAGGATACAAATTTAGTGCAGTCACTTTCTGTACAGCTGGCAGGGATGATCTGTGATAGACCTCTTTCTTTTAGTTTTCTAACTCTACTCCTATTTCCGGAGTTTTCTCTGTAGCCACATCCTACCTCAGAAGAAGGACTCATCCACTTTTCCAGCATTGTCTGCAGAGTTGCAGTATCAAGACTACAGCCACACCACATGGAGCAGCATTCCATGGAGCACAGCACACCACAGACAGTCACCACACTGCATTCTGAGTCCCATCCCACTAAGGAGATGGGTTCCAGCACCACCACCTGCTTCTCCTTCCTGGAATAGCTCAAGGAGTCACTTAATGCACTGAGAGATAGAGCTGTTCTCAAAATGAAGCCAACAGGGAACAATATTGCTGCTGGATGTGGGAAAGACGTAATCCATCCAATGCCATGGAAGAACATTAGTGGGATTGCTTGGAGCATCTTCTGAAGACACTTCTGGATCAAATCAAACTTGTGCTTAGCTCTTTCCCCATTCTTCTCTAATCTTCTGCATCCCTTCCAGCCATTACTTGTCTCCCCTGCTTCTGTATCTTGCTCTGAAAAATGGTGTCTCCCTTGCCACGGTCTGCAACAGCACCCTCACCTCCCACATGGCAGCTCTGCAGGAAGCCAAGTCCATTCTACCCTGCCCTTGGTCAGCCCAGAAAAACAGGGCTGTTCTCTCCTCTCCCTTTATAGGTGGGAGTGTAAACCACCCTCCTTGTGGCTGCCTGCCACGGCCTGAGTGCGAGTGTCGACCAGACTGCCTGACCCCGCGGGCAGATGGCAGAGAATTCCACAGGGAATTCCCTGGAAACAGTGCCTGAGGGTCAGGAGATGCTCTGCTCACCAGGTAGCAGCCCTAGCAGTGCCTAAAGGACTTCTGAGTTTTCATATTTTAATCTCTCTCCTTGTAATATAATTCCACCATAAAGCCTGAAGAAGAGAAGGTTGTAGGGAGAACTTACTGCAGCTTTTCAGTACTTAAAGGAGGTTAAAAAATATGGGGACAAACCTTTTAGCATGGTCTGTTGTGACAGGACAAGAAGTAATGGTTTTAAACTAAAAGAGGATAAATTTATGCTTGATATAAGACTGAAAATTCTTTACTGTGAGGGTACTGGCACAGGCTGCCCAGAGAAGTTGTGGCTGCCCCATTCCTAGAAACATTCAAGGCCAGGTTGGATGGGGCTTAGAGCAATCTGGTCTAGAGGAAGGTGTTCTTGTTCACAGCAGAGGGTTGGAACAAGATGGTCTTGAAGGTCCCTTCCAACCTAAACCATTCTGTGATTCTATGATAAACTTCAGTGGTCCACAGGAAACTTCAGCAAGACCAGAAAACTCAGGACCTACAACTTTTCTGTGTGGACACACAAAGGCACCAAAAACCCACAGGCAAAAAAACCCCAAACAACATATGGTCAGAAGTAAAAATGTTAATGTTTCTTGATCCTTCTCAAACGTAACACCAAGAATCCACAAAAAAACACAATACAATTTGTTTTTCCTGGGTACTGGTCACCTTTGACAGAGAAGTCACCCCTATAAAACACCTGCCCTGTCTCCAGTTTTCATCAGCAACACGTAGAGCCTCAGTGGCCTCAGCAGCTGCATGTATTACAATGAAGTCAGAAGTCTGCCCAAAGCAACTCCAAGCCCTTTGGTCAACACTGGCCATGAACACACACGTGGTAACATCCAAGCGAGGGAGAAAACACAGGGTTTGGGGCTCCTGAGAAGGCTCCATCAGATGGTCTCTGCTTGGAAATGCTGGTGTAGGTGCAGTTTATCATAAATCAATATCTAGATGCAAAGGCTGCTCTTCTTAGCCCGGGGGGTTAGTGTGCTTCCCTGCAACACAGCCAGCTCCAAGGCAGGGAACAAGCCCTGTCCACCTCTGGAGCTCTTGCGTTCACCACCAGTTCTAGCTGAGAACATCAACAACCTGCTCCAGACCATAATACACTTTCTAAGTGATTATGGGACATAAAAAGGCCTAAATTCAAAGCAGGTTTTCAACTGGGGCAACTCAAAACTGCTGACTGAGGAGCAGAATAAAGCCAGATGGCATGTGCTGGTATTGTTGGGGATTATGCCATGTAAGGCAATAGGAAATGAGCAGAGGAAAAGACCCGGTTTGGTCCCACGGCTCCTCTCTGGCCAAACGAACATACCGGGACAACCGTGAAACAATCAGTTTATGGGTTTCATTCCCCTCCACCCCCAGACTGAACTTAAATATTTGTATAAGCCCAGGCATAACTTTTATCTAATGTTTTCCTTGGGGTTTACTAGCTGTTTAGAGCATTCAAGCTAAAAAGCATTCCCTCAAACTCTTGCCACAAAGAGAGCTGAAACTATGATACTAATTAAAACCACACTCTTTGGTATCAAGAAGACATGCTATTATTTTCTTTTTTGTGCTCATGAGAAGCTGTTAATATGGGCAACACGTCTGGAACATTTTCTTTCCAAATGCCATGTCCCATACCCCCTCTGGCTCAGGTCGGCTGGTTTGTGAACTTGTCAGCAGGCTGGGGTGGGAAGGCTCATATTTACAAGAATAGACTCATTTATTTTCTGTAACAAACCATTTGCCAACTTAATGCTACGAAAAGCATATCGGTGGAAGAAAAAGGGTTCACGGTGTGTGAAAGGTGACGAGCTAAAGAACTGTCCTGCCTTGGCACCCAGTGGGCCAAATCAAGGGATGAGTCTTAAATACATGCTATATAAAAATATAATGTATGTTTTGAAAAACAGGTGCTGACTTTGCCAGGATGCCCCTGGGCACTTAGCACAGAGCAGGAGAGGCTGTGGGCTGCACAGTGTGCCATTGCTGATCCACTCAGGGAAAGGTCTACTAAAGAAAAAGTTAAGATTTTGTGCTCCTTTTACCCTGTCTAATTTGAGTGCTTCAAAGTTCTCCATAACTGTGGTATCAGCACCTCCTAAACATTAACAAAATTATCCTCATAACATTGCAGGGGAAAATGCTATCACCACATTTAAAGGATGGAAAATCAGAGCACAAAAAAAATCAAAGTCAGGTTTGTGTCCAATGCAACCTTTGAAAGCATCCAATGCGTATCCTGAGAGGCTAAATCCGGTTAAAACAATGAATTCCCCATCCAAGAGCAAACTTCAGTGTCTCAGGCGGTGTTGCAATCACACTGCACAAGGGCAGGAAGCTGCTTGGGCCCAGTCCTCCCGGAGCACCAATTTCCAAGTCTCCCCCAGTTCCGAGCAGTGCTCTGGATTCAGGCAGCTCCGAAGTGGGTCAGGCACACGGCCACTGCTGGCAGCAAATGACCTGGACTCAGCCTGGACAGAACATCCACACTGCTCCCAGGAACACACAAGTGGGAGGAGGGGGGGATTGCTGGGGAAGGCAGTGTCCCGCAGGTGTCACCCCCCGAGACCACAACTGTAAATAATTTTTCACCAGAGCCATTTGGTTTCTGGTTTCTGTTTGGGAGTATGGCTTTCCCTGCCTTGACTCAAAACAAAACTCAGCTTTCCTTTTTCACAGCCACAAAGACGCTGGATTTGAATGCCTGGTGGTTCAAAGTGTGGGCAGCGGGGTTTGGAAGGCTGGGATGTTTTATTTTCCTTTTATTTTGGTGGTAATTTAGCTTTGCACAAGCCCCTGCCTGGTTAGCAAGCCTCCAGCTTCGCCAACAATACAGAACTGCCTAAATTACAAAAACAAATTAATACACCAAAAAAAATGACCTCAGCAAAGAAGTTAAGCTAGATGGGTAAACACACTGTAATTTGTTACATGCTTCCATTCGGGGGGAATCCAAAGTAATAACAATAATTCCTGTAACACTGAACAGCGAGGCCCAGCCCCAGCACAATGTTGGGATTCCAGTATGAGCTCTGTCACGCCGTCCTCTGGCTCACCACTGAGAGGACGGGGCCTTATGTTGCCTACACGCCCCCCCCCAGCACAGTGCTCCACTTGCCCTTTTATTTTTAATTTCTCCCTGAAAGGAATTTTTTTGGGGAAATTTATACTGGCATTCCCCCCCCCAAAGAAAGATCAAGTGAGGAAGTTATTGTGGAGTGCCATCCATGGCACTGGGATGCTGACATGACATCTCCCGGCAGTTGAACACAACTGGGAAGCACAAACCCATCCAGATCCGAGGCACCACTGGAGATCCCAGCCTGGCTGAGGGATGTTTGCAGGTGCTGGGGAGGCTGGGAGGACATGGGCAGCCTCACAGAGCCCACATCCCCTCCATCCTTCTTCTCATTTGAGGCTGACAGGCCAAGCTTGAACACATCGTTACAGCCTTGACCAGGCTGCTAAAGGTAACACTCGGGTTACAAATTAATTAATGGGAAACACTTACCTTCCCCACTAGCTTGCCTTTCCTGTTCATGCAAAGGTAGAAATCTGTCTCCTTCCCTTTGATCCGGACTTGACTGCCAAAAGTGTCTGTTTCCACTAGAAGCTGGGCTTGTAAGGGAAGAAGAAAAAAAAGCATTTACCAGTGTGGTCCCATTAAGTCACAGGGTGCAACGTGCACTGTCCCACTGCCTCCAGCTGAACCACCCTGGGATGCTCTGCACAGGAACAACCCAAGGGACCACCCTGGGGCTGAGCTCACAGCTTAGTCACAGGTGCAGAACTGACACCTCTCCACTAACTCCTGTGTGGATAGTCCAGGTTTAATGCTGGTTTTAACACAAAGTAGGCACATAAATGTGTGCGCTCATCCGTCCACACCAACCCCGCCACCCCATCAGCAATATTAGCTCAATGCTAAAAAACCCTCTAAGGCCATCGAGTCCAGCTGTTCCCCCAGCACTGCCATGGCCACCACTAAACCATGTCCCCAGGTGTCATATCCACATGCCTCTTCAACACCTCCAGGGATGGTGACTCCACCACTGCCCTGGGCAGCCCATACCAGTGACAGTGCTCTCCTTCACACTGCAGGAGGGCTCTTGGAGGGTAAGAACAGAGATTTTATTCCCATGAAGATGTAAGATTACCATGACAAGAAAGAAAATCCTTTCCCCATAGCCAGCATCCCTCAAACGCTGCACAGAAGTGGTCATGGCACATGCTCCTGGTGCAAAACATCGCAGTGATTCCTGAAGAACACCACAACAGCCAGCAGGGGAGAAATTTGGCACTGCTTGTCCTGTCTGATACACACCCACCCTGCTGATGTCCTCCATGTCTACCTGTGCTTCCAGGATGTCACAAACTGCCTTCTGGCAGTCCAGGTCCAGGTCTTCAGCTCTAGCTGGCAGACATACGGCCAATCTCACAGTGTCTCACACGTTTACTGATGCCAGAGCTGGTTTGCAGCATCACCAGGAGCCACAGAAGAGGACAGATTCCTGCTGCATCTTCCCAAACCACCTGCTCTGACACAGCTGCATCTGCAGAAGGGGCCAAGCTGCCACTCAGGTGAGCAGTGAGCCATCATCATCTCAAAAACCCAGACACATCCAAGTTCAGCCTTTTATTCCAGCTCTAATCTAAACACAAATTCCAGTCATGCTCAAGATTCAGATTCCAAGAATTTCCCCGGAGAGGCAGGAACAGGCAGACTGGACATTTTGGTTCAGATCCATCCCCGATACGGAGGGGGAGAAAGGAGACATGGTTGAAACACAATGCAAGAATGTGTAAGTGTCAGCAAGTGCAACTCCACGGTCCTGCTCTGGAAATACTCACGCTTGTAAGATCCCAGCCTTGCCGTCGAAACACGGCTTGTGCCAAACTCTGGAGAATGTTTGATCTGTGCTGCAAAAAGTCACATTCTTTTTGGCATTCATATTTCAAGCTTTAAAACCCTCTAAGAGCAAATACATGCATTGTAAGGATTTACCATTGGGATTGAAATGGGAGTTTGTTTCATTTAAACACATTAATATTTTTCCCACTTGTAAAGTCAGCTTTTGGCTTCTGCAGCAGTGCAAATATCCCAAACTCTTAACTCACAAGGGCCCTAAAAAGAATTTTCCCTTTGCAGCTCAGTCACATCTGCAAGTTCAGGGGTTTCCAGTTAAACCTGTTATCACAGGGGATATTTAAATTACAACTTTTTTCTGAAAGCAAGCGGAGTAATACCAGTGTTAGAGCAGAATATTAATTGCAATCGTGCACAAATATGGATATTTATCTAAGTTTTTCAGGAATGCATCATGGGTTTGGGTCTCTGTGATGGAGAGCAGCTTGTAAGGAGCTGCACGTTTTCTCCCCACACCTGCCAAGGTGGCATCAAACCTGTGACCACTTCTGTGAGGAAAGGCCACGAGAGCCCACTGCAGTGAGGATATCAAGGTGAGCCCAGCCAGGGTGGGGAGGATGGCACAGGGCCAAAGAACAGTCCCCAAGGAGGACCAACGTGGTAGACAACCTGGGGAACGCCCACTGCTCCAAAAAGTTCAGGGAGGCTGCTCAGATGCAACGCAGAATTAATAGACAAGGGAAGAGCAAAAACCCCCTATCTGTCTTTAAAGAGGTGACTTTGAAAGGGGTTCCCCTAACGTGAGCAGAGGGCTAATGGTCAACCTCAGAGAGGGAGAGCAGCAGTCAGCACATGAGTGAAGGTTATGGAGCCAGAAAGGCCGGTCCAAGAACCATGGCCAACACCCAGAGCACCAAGGAGTTGCCCACAGATCCAGAGTGTCAAAACCACCCAGGCACACAAGTAGATGCGGGGCCACCCACCGAAGGGGTCAAGCGAGGGCTCCACACAGGCAAGAACAGGATGCCACAAGTTCCCTTCTAAGCTGCAAGGCATTTCCCACCCATTCCAGCCTCGGTGCTGCAGCTAAAGCTGCTGAGAAGAACAGTGAGTATCAGACACAGGCTTTGGCCAGTCAAAGCAGGAGCTAATGCTGACAAAACACTCCAGCACAAGAGCCTGGAGCTGCAGTCCCCACGGACAGGCAGCAGCTCACACCTCTCTGACACAGGTCCCCACGGGCAGCCCACGCTCTGATGGACAAACACGGGGCACTCTGGCTCACACTCCCCACCCCCTCGCTCTGCAGCCAGTATGAGTAATATCCAAGCTGATTTTAATTTGAAAAATATCACCTTAAAAAGATGCCGGTTCCCTGCTGTGAAAATTAAAACCATCTGGATGGAGTGATTTCAAATAATTAATCTAGGTCTCCTTTGGCACCCCGCTACTAATTAAAATATGATACCTTCCTCCCCCTTTTTAAATAAAAAATTTAAATAAAGTTTAAAGATCTAATAAAATAATGGCATAATTTAGAACTAAATGGAAGTCACCTTTCCCGTGGGCTGCAAAGGTTACAGCAGTGCTGAGATCCCTCCCAGGCTGGTGCCACAGCCCGGACCGAGCAGCGGTGGATAAGCAGCATCCAGTGAGACACCCATGCTAGCAAAACGCACCAACATCCACAGCCTGGTGCCCCAAGGGGCCTGCAACCCCCAGAGATCATCCTGCATCCGATGTCCAGGAGTGGGGAGCACAGTGAAGGAGGTTCTGCAGATGATGTCTGATCCATGCTGTGACTCGAGCTGCCCTAGTACAGGCCAAGGCCACCCAGAGGTACCCACTTCTGAAAAATCTGAGTCTTAAGATGTCGGAAACATCTCGTTTTTAGGGATTCTGGACTGTCTTTCCTACAAAGGGAGACCAGTGAGGCTTTAGGGTGGGTTATAACCCAGTTGGCTCCCAGTCTGCAGCACCCCTGACAGCTGATGCTTCTTTGTACAACAGGTATCTCCCTAAATTCTCTGAGGAGCAGGGATAAGGACCTTGAACAACACATTTAATATCAGCTGGGATGAATCCCAGCCCTGAATGCTGCAACAAGATTTCCTGGGGGGTGGAGGCTGACCCAGCACAAGGGGTTGCTGGTGTCTCCCACCCCACTCACAGGCAGCAGCAGCAAAGCTCAGTCACCACCAACGTATTTTAGATTAATTCATCTGTCTCCATGATAAAGATGCCATGGCCACAGTGAAAGCAACAGGGAAAATCCAAGAGAATTTCCATGGAGAGCTCAGGTAAAATGAGTCCCACCACGCTGGAGCAATATCCCCACAGGACTCTGCTGCTCAGCACACCTGAATTCCAGCTCCATCCCTGGATACACTGTACAGAGATTAAAATCTTTATTTTCAAAGGCCCTGTACTCCAATCTCAGATCAGGTATTATTGTTTAAATTCTTTGACAGCTAGATATTCTGATATATTTTCCGGGGGGGGGAGGAATTAAAAAAAAAAAAAGAAAAAGAAAATATGTCTTTAGAGGGTGAGATCTCCTGCTACATGCTTTTGCCTTATTGGCCCATTTAACCTAAACCTTCCTGAAAACTCCCACTGGAAGAGACTGGAATTCCTCACAAGTCTAGGTGAAAAGGATTACATGTATATATATGCTGAAAAGCTATCTTGCAGCTAAGAAAACATGAAGTCAGGGAGACATGTGAAGGTGGCAGAAAATATGCCAAATTATCTTTCAAATATTTCCTGGGAGTGGGAGGACAGGAGGCAGAAAAGCACAGGGAAAGAGAGGAGAAAGAGGACACCTGAGAAGTGTAAGGTTTACATGGTACCTATCACAAAATCCTCAGTTTCAGACAAATAAAGAGAGAAAGGGGGAAATGCAAGGAGGGTGTAGAAGGACTGGACACTTTGAGTCTATTCACTGTTGCCTTTTTTTTATTATTATTTTATTTTTTGCAGGTAAAAACCTTGCAAAAGGAGCCATAGAGAGAAGGAACTACAGCCACTTTCACTGCTCACCGGCACCCTGAAGGCAACCAGCTAAAAGGGATATCCAGGGGAAAAGGCTCTCACAGGGGACCAAGATTCTCTTGCTTTAGTTGCACTTTTTTTAATGATACAAAGTCAGGGAAACCATTCTTAGACTTGAAACCATTTCCAGTGGATGAAGAGGATGTACTGATGCCGTGAGGCTGGGAGCAGAGCATCTGGGATAGAGAGCAGCTTTGTTACTCCGGTGCTACCAACCAAGACAAAGCACCTTTCCACAGTTCACAGTGCATCTGATGGCAGAGCAAAATCCACTCTCTGGTAAGACTGAATCTTCTCGTGTGGCTCCCAGCACAGGCAAAGGTGCTTCAAATAGCTGAAACCTGTTCAAACACTGCCTACCCGCTACTAAAACCACGTGAGTCCCTTACATGACCACAGCATAGGAGAGAATGACCCTGTCTCCACGTTCATGATGTAATGATGGGGGAATAATGCCAAAATTAGGTAAAGTCTGGAGGGTCTAACAAAGCCCACAGTGAGGGAATCTAGGCTGCATCCCTAAGTTTTGCTTGCACACTTGCATAGTCCTGCAAACTGTATGATATTTAACAGTTATAAACCATAGGGCCTAACTCCCTTCTCAAATATTCAGGTGCAAATCAGGAGCAACCACCCCAATCAAGGAGGCTGGTGCTCAGGAGGGCAGAGCTCTGACCCACATACCACTGCAGTGAGCTCATCGTGCCTGTCCTGAGCGAGCACAGCACACGTATGTCCAATTATTAAAAGGGATGTTGGTGGGGAGGAGCAGTAAGAGCAGCTCCAAGACCCAAGCTCCAGTTATTTTTCTTTTTAAAGCCACCACTTTGCACGAGCCAGGAAAGGGCTCGGTGTAAGTGCAGAATCTGCCTGGGGAGCAGCACTCCCAGTCCTGGCCCAGGCTTTTAAAAATGCCTAGAAAAAAAACCCTCTAAATGAGGTTTTCTTTTAAACACCACATCTGTCCTTCACTAACTGTTGCAGAGAGGGACAGAGACAATTTGGAGTGTGTGGAGTGTGTGAGGCCCCTCAGAGCATCAACACCAAGTGCCAAACCTCCACGGCACATCCTTCTGCCCCATCATGGGGTGGGAAGGGGAGCAGGACCAAGGGCTCTGTGTGAACAAATGACAGGCTGCAGAGACAACCTGCAACCTGCAGAACAGCCTCGGTAGCTCTCCAGAACTAGTCAGGTTAAATGTTTGCATGGGAGATATCAGAAGAAAATCTATAATGCAGCAAAGACCCCAAAGGCACTCACACCGCGGCAGCCTGGTCCTGTAAATACTTCCAAACAAAGGACTTCCCACACATCGAAAGTCCCTCGAGTGTTGATAAACACTCCTGCATGGCTTCAGGGTCCCACCTCTGCCACTGCCTGCAGGGTGGAACACACAGGGAGAGCAGCTTTGGACACGGCTTTGCTGAGAGCTCCCCCCTCCCCAGCCACGGAGCTGTCTGCTCATCCTGCCCT
>JAYRBT010000028.1:656577-669964 GCA_036023395.1 Myiotriccus ornatus | reverse complement strand
GACCACAAGCCCAGGACTGCTCACTCCCAAGGCAAGCAGTGGGTTGATGAATATCGTCGTATTACTTCAATAACAATTTATTAGTAATTATTATTATAAGTAATAACTATAAATACAATATTTAAATTAATTATTGCATTAATTTAGTAATAAATATTACTACGTCGTCCCAGACCACATGGCAGCCCCTCTGCATTGTCCTGTCCTACCCACTGGCCCAGTGCAAACAGGGTGACATCACTTGCTACACAAGCCTTGGGAACTGTTGCCAAGGGATAATTAGCAGCAGCAGTACCCAGGAGAGATACGAGCACCCAGCACAGCCAGAGAGGCCAGTGGCAGCACCCACGGAACACACCTCCAGCAGCTCTTCCAGTGGGGAGCTGCAGGGTGAACACTGCTGGGCAGCTTTGGGCTCACACCCTGCCTGGGGCCGGGGGATCTCCGGGAGCACGTCCATCTCCTCCCACAAGCTCCCTCCATCAGCACCTTGCCTTCATATTTGTGCAGTGGCTTTAACAGTTAAGCTCTCTCTTTCTCACCACTCCCAAAGGTGACTCCTGAGTCAGGAGGTGACTGCTGAGCCATTTGCAAAGGGTTACTGTAATTGAATATTCAAATGTTGGGAGAGGATTTGGGCTGAAGACAGCAAAAAAAGATTCTGGGGAACCTTTAAAGTCCCGCTCAGGGGGGTCAGTAGAGTTACACATGCAACACAGGCTGCAGTCTCAGTTTGTCTTGGCACAGGCTGCACAAATAGATCCTCCACCATTCATTATTTTTTAGGGATGCACTGGGCTGTTGCTCTCTGGGAAATTAAGTGCTTAAATTAGAAACTGATGCTGTGGAATTGTCAGCAGCCCACACATCCTACAGGCTCTCAGGCACCTGCACCAGCAGCCTCCACCCTGACCCAGAACACAGCTAGAAGCAGAGGCTGGCAGTGGCAAGACCAACCCTTTCTCTAGAGAGGGGATTAGGACCAAGAGGAAGATCTGTCCATGTGGGTTAGAAATGAAGTTCCTGCTGGCAAAGCCCACAGGGGAGCTCAGTAGCTGGTATCCAACACCAGCAACTCTCTACCTATGACTTGATTACGCTGTGGCAGGTTTATCAGGCTGCCCTTTGATGTGCTGACAGCAGCAAACTGGCTGTGTTGAACTTGTGGCCAAGCAGGCAGAAGCACACAACCCAAAAACATGCTGTGTGAAGCACTATTGTTAAATTAGGAGGAGATAACACAGCTGACACCTCGGCATGGAGAGATGCTGATTGGCACTGCTGCTCCCAGGAGCTCCAAGAACTCTTAGGCCTGACAATCAACATATCCTACAGGCATTTCCATCCCTGGAAGCCATCCTTTGGTAGGCGACTGCCAGAGAAAGGCCACATTGGTTTTCATGAGTATTCTACAAGAACATCTACACAACTATGCAGACCTGTACTGAGCAGGGCGTTTCTAATACCACCACAGTCCCCAAACAGAATATCCTGTTTCACTGCAGGAGACTAAGTGAAAATCGGGAAGGTTTTCCAATGGGAAGGTTGGGAATAATCAGGATAGAGAAGAGCATGACAGTTTTTAGAGGCTTTATTACTTTGTAAAAGAAGGCATCTCACTTCTTGCTGGTGCAGGCAACAGGTTAGGAAAGGACCTGGCTTAGCCGTGGAGAAAGCAAGGCAGAGATTACAAAACTAATGCTTGTAGTCTCAGCTTAAGCCACAAACCTGCACAGCTTTCAGTGAAAAGGACTGTAAGTGCTTCATCAGCAACACAAGCAAGCTATATAGGAAAGAAAAAGAAAGGAAGGGCAGATCCAGAGGGAAATAAATCTACACCAGCATTACCTTTCCCTACAGCTTGCTCTTTATTGAAGAAGCAGCAAAAGCTCCAGCACGCTTCAGGATACAAACGCTGACATGGAAATTCAGAGCCCTGAACCACTTCCAACAGGGAAAATATACTGACCGCAGTCTCTTTGGAGGTCAAACAAAATCAATAGCCTTTCTCTCCAGTCTGTCTCTAAACTAAGCTTCTTTCAAAGACATCCAGAGAAAATGGATCATCTTTTGTTGTTGTGTGCGGTTTTGGGTTGGGCTTTTTTTTTGTTTTGCTTTTTTTAAGTGGTCAAACATTCACAGAAGCATAAGAAACTCCTTCCTCCCTCAGCATACTGAAAGGATTGTATAGAGGTCAACACTGCCCATCAGTTTTACTACACAGTAGATGAGTTATCCACTTCTTGGGGAGGAAACCAAGCTGGAAGCCGCTTAGCGCTCGGTAAGAGAGGAAAAAATAAATCAGTGCATTTGCCTGATTGGGGTACATTTAAAGCTGGTTGTCAATTAGTTCAACACAGTTCGCTGTTAGAGAGCACAACAATTTAGCCCCAGGAGCTGAAGTTTGCTGCATTTCCTCAGATTCCTCCTGCTGAGAGACAGATATTGGCTGCAGCCAGGCCAGGCACCAAGAAGGAGGAGGAGGAGTGAGGCTGGAGGTACAGCCACAGAGTGAGGGAGCCTGACATCAGATGCAGCCAGACTGGTGACTGCTTCCTTCCATTCAAAGTACACAACAAACTGGATCCACGTGCAGAAAGGAGTAGAACTGGTTATCACACAGCATGCTTCTCCACTCCCCAGCACACACCTTTTAAGCTAAACTACAGTTTACACCCCATGTGCAGAGGGTATTATCCTTCCCATGTAAGTGGGTCACCCCAAGCTGAGGCAAATGTCAAAGGACTAAAAGGGCAGAATGCAAAAATTTGCCTACATCCAATTTTTTAAATGAGAAAAATTCTCAAAAATATTAATTCAAAAAAATCACAAAGGTGACAAATCACAAAAGGCATTTCCTAGGGGTCCCACTGAATGCGTCCAAAGGAGGACCACTGCATTCAGAGCAACAGATCACTGATGGCTTTTCCTTCCAGTTGTGTTCTGACGATCAGTGTTGAAAGACACTCACCACATCAGAAAACAATTCAGGCTGAGAAGGCTCTCCAGAGGTCACTCAGCTCAACCCTGGGGTCCAAGCAGGACCATCAGGGCTAGAGACCACCAGTCCTTAGCTGTGCTCCAGCTCCCCTGCAACAGGAAGGCTTTCTGAGACAGCCAACATCTCGATCTGCACCCACCTCAGGGCTGTGGTTACTGTGTCACCGATGTGGCTGGAGAGGGACAGACACACCTGCAGCTGACTTGGGCCCCAGCACCAGCAGCACAGAGCACAGACCTCAGCAGGGTGAGCTGCCCACAGCCAGGAACGTGAGCCTCTGCTGGCCCTGCAGCCACAGGGAGACCTGTTTACCTAATGGGCATCCCACACTGCTGATATTTGCTGCTGTCAGTACATATACAATCTGTGTTCGAGCCACTCTATGCTGATTGTTCCCAACCTTCCCGTTGGAAAACCTTCCCGATTTTCACTTAGTCTCCTGCAGTGAAACAGAATATTCTGTTTGGGGACTACGGTGGTATTAGAAACGCCCTGCTCAGGACAGGTCTGTGCAGTTGTGTAGATGTTCTTGTAAAATGGCTCATGAAAACCAATGTGGCCTTTCTCTGGCAGTCGCCTACCAAAGGATGGCTTCCAGGGATGGAAATGCCTGTAGGATATGTTGATTGTCAGGCCTAAGAGTTCTTGGAGCTCCTGGGAGCAGCAGTGCCAATCAGCATCTCTCCATGCCGAGGTGTCAGCTGTGTTATCTCCTCCTAATTTAACAATAGTGACTCCCCTTCATGCACAGGAGATGTGCAGCACCAACATCCTGACTCCTCCGCTGCTCTGCACTCACATGTGCCACAGGAGGGAGGGTTTGTTCCACCAGCCCATGTAAAGGCCAGCTCATTTCTGAGTGACCATATTTAGCATCTTATAATTAGGATGTTAGCTACTTCTTGTGCCCTCACAGGTCTAATAGTTCCAGTGCTGGAAAATCCTGGCAAAGCTCAGAACAGGTTACAGCAATGGTGACCATCCAGTATTCACCCCAACCCCACATGGCCGCAGGAACAGACAAGGCTAGTGGTTAGGAACAAAAGTGCTGTTTCTTTGCAATGCTTTTTATCTCCCCTCCTCCAGTCCCCCCAGGTGGGACAATTTACCCGGTGACTACAGAGCTCTTACATGTGCTTGTTAGCACCCCCAAATTAGTAGGTGTAAAGTCAATATCCTTTTGCCTATTTACTCCTAATGAGTCACCAGTCAGAAACTTCACTTGAAAAAAACGGTTACAAATGCAGATGCAGAAGCAAATGAAATAAAGGCAAGAATCACAAACGCTGCACAAAGACAAGGGGCTGGGCACACCACACAGCACCAGGCCATTGTCACTGGCTCAAACCTAACAGCTTTGATTTACCTCCCACCGGCTAAAATGGTTTGAAATGCAAGGTCTGAACAAAGGTGCAAGACACAGGAGGAATGGGAGGCACTGCTGGGCAGTTAATCTCCTTTCAGTCTCACACAGGAGCTCCAGGAATGGCTCTGCTGAAGTCAGTGGAGTCTCAGGAGTGTAGGAAAGAGGATAATCAGGCCTTGGCTGTAACAGAGATCCAGCCCTGTGATCCCTCCATGCAACCAGCAGAAACCTTATTTGGGATTTACACTGAAATTACCTTTAGGCAAGCTCCTTCACTGCTGGAACCTGGGGCAACTCCACTGATCCCCACAGGACAAGACCAGCTGTTGGCAGCTGCGGTGTTTGCCCTCTAACTCAATATATGATTTCAAACCAGAAGCCCAAAGTGTTCCCCAGTCTGCCTCAGCACTCACCCCTGCAAAAACCTGCCAGAGCAGTAACAGGGGTTCTGCAGTGGGGACACCCCTCACGCCCATACCCCACCCGTGGCGTGGACACACTATGAGCCTGGCGACTGCCCACGGCCAAGCTACATCTCTCACATTCAACCACCCATCTCCTCTCCTGCTTGTCCTTCCAAAAGCACTTGAGAACATCAGGTATAGACCAAACCGTGCCAGGTGCACCAACTTGAAGCCAGGATCCCAAGCATGTGCCTCCACCATATGCTCAAGAGTCACAGGCTGGCGTCACCACTGAGCCACTCAGGCACAACATCCATTTCTTCTCTGTCCCGCCAGCCCAGCTTTTGGGTGAGGTCCAGAAACAGCTGAGCAACACCAGAGAACAAGGGCTCCTCTCCACAGGGAGACCTGGGGCCAGATCCTTCCAGCCAGCACAGCTGCCATCCAGTTGTTGGAGAAGACCCAGAACGCATCACTGCTAGAAGGTGGCAGGGTCACGGCAGATGGCAGGATTTTTTTCTTACTGCTTTGGGAAGAAAGGCACCCTTTTTGGCAGCTGCGAAGGCAGAGGAGGAGAAGACCTCTGAGGCACTCATTTCAGCCAGGAGAGATGAGGGCAAAAGAAATCTGAGCACTACCCAGTCATTCTTCAAGCACAACCACTCCAGGCAGCATCAGAAAGCAACTACAGCAGAAGTCAGGGACACAAGGCTCAGGAGACACTGAGAAGGTCTCAGCTCCTACATCACCATAAAAGCATGAATTGTCTGTTATGGGCATTCAGAAAATACTGACAATTTTTCAGGGACCAAAGTCCAAAGTGTGTGCTACTTCTTGCTGGCACACCTAGCTCATTAACAGGGATGCTACAGAGTCATGCCACCATCTCCCTCCAACCCCAAAACGCCGGCTCTTCCTCACTGTAAGAAAAAATACGGGATCTTTTTACTGGGCCTTCTCACTCCCTTTACTTCCAGCTTGCCTTCCCCTGCTTGCGAGCGCTGAGACCGCAGACGCTCTACACGTGTTCTCCTCTGCATCTGACTGGCAGGCACTCTGGAAAATGCCAGTATTGGAACGGCCTGAATTCAGCGGTTTCTGAATGCTGATCGGACACTATTTCGTTCAAGCCACAGATAGTCATTTTTGGGGGGTATTTTCGGCTCCCTTTTTGGACTCTTACAGATTTCCAAGCGTCACGCATCAGCAGTTTCTCCTCTTCGCAGCTTCATTATTTTTCACCTTTCCACCGAGCCTGAGGCTCGGTGCAGTTTTGTAGGGGCCTGGGCGCTTCCCTGCTCTTCCAGACGGCCACGCAATGCTACTGGCGTTGTTAATGTTTGCTGTGCTCCACCTCGCAGCTGCGGAAATTCCTGACTATCTGGTTTTTAAAAGAGCTGAGGTGAAATCCTAGCGACTGAAGTGCCTTATTTTTCTATAAATGTAACACCTTTCTTGAGGAAACCCCAACCTGAAAACAGCAATGGTGTCACAGCATCTAAAACCAGCAAATAATTACTTCTAACGAGGCCACTGATGTGGTCTCCATTACCACCATCTCTTTACCATCTCTCCACTGGCAAAGCTTTTACCCCACTGGCACACCAGGAGGTCAGGGAATGCTGCAGCCCTTGCTCTGGGATGAGGAAGGGACACACGAGAACACTGAGAGGATGAAATTCATGCAACTTGGTTATGCATGAGGAACAGAGGTCCTTCTGTCTCCACTGTCTGGAGGGTCCAGCCTCAGTGTCCCACCACCCAGCCTTGGCGAAGCGCAGCAGGAGATGCTCCAGGTGAGTGATGTGGCCAGTGCCAGCACCACTAAGTCTCCAGCAAAACAAGCTACAGACTTCAGGAATCTCAAACAGCTACCTAGCGAGGTTCCATGGTATCTTCAAGTAGAAGTGTGCCCTTTACACATCAAGTTTTGCGTTTCCCATCCTGTCTTTAATTAGGCATGTTCTTAATAGGGTTATTGACAGTTTTAATTTCCTCCAAACATTTCTTACAAAGAAAAAAAACCTCATTGGCCACTTGACATCATGCATGGTGATGTACACCAAAGGCAAAATGTACAAGAAAATTTGTTGACAATGTTTTCCTTCCTTCCTCTCCAAAGTAAAAGCAATTAAAAATCCTTTTGGAAATGCAGACTAGCCTATTTTTAGGGTTTTCATTTTAATTGCACCCCAAGAACTGACCTGAACTCAAGACTGGCCAAATGCTTAGATATGGGAAAACCTCAGCACAAAATAAGGCTTGACACTAACATAGAAAAACTACAATAAACTCTCTCAGCTCTCTCAGCCTTTGTGCACAGAATTGCTCATGGCCTAGAAATACATTTAAAATTATGCAAACTTCTTCCAGAACTTCATCACAGAATCACAGAATGGGTTGGGCTGGGAGGGACCTTAAAGATCAGCTCCCAGTATCCCCCCACAGCCACCAGTACAGATTTCAGATAAATGTAATCATTAAACTAATACACACAGTGCGTTTCCAGAGTCACACAGGAGAAAGGGAAGCTCTAAGATTGTGTGTGTGTTATTTCATCACTGCCAGGGAAGAACATACAGCAAAGCAGCTGCTTGAGCTTCATGGGAAAACACCATAAACACAGCAAGGCAGGAACAGATAGCATCATATTGACCTGTCTTCAGGGTCTGGCATTCACATTTTCAAAAAGTGTCTAAGAAGATAAATCACTATACTAATAATATTTATATTGATTATCTAAACTGAAGCAGCAATCGACTCCATTGTCTCACTTCCTCTTAAATTGCTCACAGATGGGATCCTATTTCCTATTCTGCATTTCTAATGGGAACACTTAAATCACAGCACAGAATTACATACACACAAACTGTTAACAAAAACCCTTTTATTACTTGCATGAAAATAAAGATTTTTCACTTTGTAGCTCACTTTCTGCTCCACAAAAAAATTAAAAATGACAAATTATCAACAGACCTCTAAATTACTTCTCCTTGTTATTTCTGGGTCCTAATATTTGGTGACAGACAGGCCTGTGCTTTCTGAACCCCGATCAGTGGTTACGGAGACTTGAAGTTTGGACACAGAGCTAAAAGGGGATTTTTTTTTTTCTGTGAAAGTCAAGGTTCTTTAAACTATCTCAAGATCCAGAAGTAGGGAAATCCAAAATCACTGCAGTGTCAGAGGAAAAATAAACACCAGGTTCTGCTGTTACTGGAGGTACAAAACAAGAACTGCTGCAGGGAGACATGGACTTCAGGAGTGAAGCTGAAGCAGGAGGTGGGATAGCTGGCTGCAGCAGGAGCTTGGGACAGCAGCTTCCAAAACCAAAAGGAAAGGACATTGACAACAAATTCATTGTTCAAAACAGGTTTGCCACGAATCAAAAAGCAAAAGGCTTGGATTTTTCTTCCGTAACTTCTCATCCCACCTAAGCAAGGCTTTTCCCTCCGCTGGCACAGAATATGGCAGAATAAAAACTAAAAATGTCTTCAATGTACAGATGGTTTGTATAAAATGCTTACAGCATATTTTAAACGGAACCTTTCAGAGCCACCAGGAAGGTGAGGGCAGCCGAGGCCCCTCACTGCCCGGAGCAAGCTGGGAGCCCATCCCCACCTCCTGCCCCATCCACAGCCCAAGCTCTACCCCCAGACCCAGCTCCTGCCCCACGCGTGGGTCAACAGAGCCACGAGCTTCAGCTCATCTCCTCGCCTGCTTTCCAGGGACAACTTTGGCACTGCCCCACTGCGGATGAAAAGGGGTGACGTTTTAAGGAAAAAAAAAGAAAAAAAGCTGTTGGGGATTGTTGGGCAATAAGAAGGAAAAGCCCAGAGCCACAACAGAGCAGCTGGACGGCGAAGGCTCCTCCGGTTCAGGCCGGTCCCCAGGACACATATGACTGTACAGCTGCCATGGTGAATGATCATCCCTTACGCTGAGGTCAGCTCTGCCCCCGGGCTAAGTAAGTGAAAATAAATGGTTTAGAAGATAAAAGGTCTTTTAAAAAATTTATTTGTCTTGTCATCATGTCAAAACTGTAATGGGAAGAGACTGGAGGCAGCGATACGTTGGTTAAATGGGAAACAGCCATCCTGATGGTTCAGCAGAATAAATTACTAAGTGAATCCCAGTTCATGAGGGATTTGGGGCTGAGCTGCACCGGCAAACAACCCCTTGCACGCACCTGTTCCTGGGAAGAAAAGCAGCGTGTGGAAAAAATGTGGAAATATGGCTATGTTTCCTAAACCCCAAATGCTACCTGGATCACATCTCCCCCCTTTTGTTCGGGTAAATTCTGAGCCTTCCAGCCACAATGAGTTTAGCTTTTTTTCTCCTGATCTTCCCAGGAGAGGGATCGAAATTGATTTAAACTACTCCAGGAAGGGAAAGGGTTAATCAGGTTTCCCAAGGCAGCTTGCTGTTCAGGTGCCAGAAACACTGAGGGGAAAGAATGACTTGCTAAAGATGGGACAATGGCACTGGTATTTTGCATTTGTTTCCAGGCTTTGAGATAGAACAAATGGGAGTCATTAGTGAAATGAGTTTAGGGAGTTCTAAATTAGCTGTCAGGCTGCCAAGACCGAAGAAGTGCTATGTCAGCCATTAATTCTGGAGAGCACAGGATTACCCAAACCTAGGAAGGAATCCTGCAAAATTTAGAGTCAATTAAAGGAGGTTATTCTGCTACAATAATATTTTCCACACATATTACACCTCCTCAGGGAACAGAGCCCACTTCTACCACAAATGAAATCTCTGGCGGGATGGAGCGTGGCTGATGTCTAGACAGCTGTAATGTGCTCTCCGTGGGCAGGTCCACTGGCATCTCACGGAAGCTCCAGCCTGAACAGGAGGTGGGGGCTGCAAGCTGCAGAGCACATCACCCGGGCTGGAGCGGCCCCAGGAAGGAGTCACCCATTTTCCCCAGCTCCTTGCTTCCTCTGTACCACCCAAAAAAGCACATCCGTATGACATGTGGAGGTAACCACTGGAATCTTGCATGCACACCACCTCCTGAGGTTCCTTCCCTCCTCGGTCTGCCTGACAAACCCGTGCTCTGTTAACCCTGCTAAACCTCCTGTCTCGGGAGCATCTCTCGAGTCCTGAACCCAGGGGAGCCTTCGAGGGGATGTCACTGGCTCAGGGTCCAGCACCGGGATGCTGAGGAGAGATGTCCTACCTGTGCACTGTCCCTTGCACAGCGTGTCCTCAAACAAAGCCTCTATGCTATAGACTAGAAGGCATATAAATGAGAAGGTTTATAAAATACAGGGTTTATAACGTTCTGGGGGACCCAAGAGTGCTTTTTAAAATTGTGATGAAATAGGTCAGTGGACAAAATTCCACCTGGAACACGCTGACTAGTAATGTACCTACACACAGCACACCCCAGCCTTCAGGGCATCCACGTAAATTAATGTTACCTCCAGCGAGAGGGCAGCAAAGGGCTCTCACACCTCTCCCCTCTCCACTGATGGCTATCACTGCTCATTGCCCCGCAGGACAGCAGTAGCTGGGGACAAATTAAACCAAAAATCCCATGGCTGTGAAATACAAATGAGGCAAAAAATGCCTTCACCCAACCAAGAGAGCTCTGTCTCCCCAACTGCGCCGGATACACAGATCGTGAACAAACAGGATAGAATGTCTTCTGCCTTTTGTGAAATGAAAATAAATGAAAGGATCTAAGGTTTCAGGTCACTGATCCCTCTCTTCCCTATCTGTACCATTTATCAGAGGTAGAATATAAAGGTTGCAGGTCCTTTTCTTTTTTTTGTCAGCACTTTAATGGTTGTTTTTCCCCCTTCCCCCTTTCATTTTCTGAATGAAAGAACCACTTAGGAACCTGTAAAGTAATAATAAGCTTATAACAGGAATATTGTTTTTCTGGGCCAGTGCAAACTCCTTCTGAATAGGTTGAAGAGATTAAAGTAAAAATGCAATCTGTAAATAGATCAGTCTTTTAATTAGTTTATAGTCTGTTAAGAGATAATATTTTGCTCACATAGATCATCTGTTATCTAAAGATCTCAGAACACTTTAGGAACATCAATTAAGCCTTTAAAAAAAAACAACCTTGGGAGATAGGTAAGTGTATTTAGATTAATTAGTGTTGCTGTGAGCAGCAGGCATTATTATTAGATTTAATTTAGTCCAATAATTGACTTATCTGTTAATGGATTCTAATTCATCTGAGAAGGGATCAAATCCATCTGATTAAAAGGATTACATCGACTCAATTAATTCTATTAACTGACTTAATTTGCCATTTAATAATCTGACACAAGGGGCCAGATCTTGGCCCCAAAGAACGCATGAACCAAAAATTACACACCGGAATTGTTACGCCAGCAAACCCATGCATTACAGAGCGTGTATTTTTCCTTGAACGTGGCATTTGCACACCTGGATAAAACATTCAGGGGGGATCCCTCCAGCCCTGCAGCACCGTTCCTCCCGGAGCCAGGGCTGGCCGCTCATTCTGCCGTACTTGCAGTGGCTGCTTGGAAAGGAGCAATTCCCTGCCTGAGATCTGCCCCCTCCCTTCTTTTCTGGGCATTCTCCGCAACCAAGAGGTGAGAAGTTTTACAGAAGTCAATAAAACCTTGCAATAAAAGCAACTTCCCTTCAAAGGCAGGACAACCCTCCCATGCCAGCCATTTGGAAGCTAGGTATGTGAAAAGAAAAAAAAGACAGAGAAAAAAAGCATCTCTTCACTTGGACACCGTTCTTTAACCAGTTGTGAATGTATGGGAAGAGAGGGGAAAGAGGTGCTAAAACATTATTAGCTCCCCTATCCTTAAAACTGGCTGATGCTACTGGCTGGTGATGAGCCCTTGCCTGATGTTACCTTCTCTTAATGGGACTGAGTTGTTGAGAGAATTCAGAGCTGGAGCCAGCTCACAGGCACCTTTTCCCACATCTCTTGCCTTTTCTCAGGCATTGGCTCTTGCTTGTCCTCCCAAAGCCTTCCCCGGCTGTAATCCTTAGGCCATCAACTCACACCACCCCCCATCCCCTCCCCATCAGGGGGACAGGGCTCAGGCAGTGCAGAAGCCGAGGGGTCTGCACTGTCTGCAAGGACGAGGCAACCCAGGAGCCAGTGGGTACCCTCGGAGTGAGGCCTGGCTCTGGCACACTGTGCCAGCACAGAGGCAGCCAGGGAGGGAAGGAGGAGAAAAGGGCAGGAGGACACACAGCCATCTGCTGCGTGGGAGGAGAGGCATCCTCCTCCAGATGCAGACCCGACTAGCAAGAGGGAGACGTGGATCAAAAGTTTGCAACTGTTGAGATCCCCAGACCCTGTTTAAGCCTCTCTCTGGTCTTGATCAAAGGTTACTCCATAATAATGCCTCGGGGGGAGGGGTTCCTGGCACATAATGAACCCTGTGTCATTGCCTTTGTGTCCAGGTTTGGCTGTAACACAGATGGTTCTCACTCCAGTAACTCCAACATCTCTCCCCTCCATTATCCCAGACAGGAGCTCTGCGTGGTCACATCCTGGACAGCCGTGTCCCACCTCACTGTCTCCCCGATTATCATGCTCTGAGTGTTCCCGTGCCAAGCAGGACGATGAGCAGATTTCCATAACCTTTCAGCAGGGCTAGGGACAGGAAGGCGTCGCAGCCCGACAACTCGGGGAGTTTGATGAGGAGGAGCGGGGAGGGAGCCGGGGGTGGTGTTGGCAAACGGCCCCCAAGGCCGGAGCACTCCGGGCTGCTCCAAGGATGCCAGCAACCAGGAGCGGGGGGCTTTGGTGGCGAGCAGGGATGCAGGCAGCAGGAGCTCCCCAGACGGGAAATCTCAGGCTCTGCCACGGTGCAGCATCGCCATCGGTCACGAGCACGCTCCTGCGCGCCGATTTGTTGTTCAGACACGATTGCATATGTATGAAGGGGACAAGATGGGCTTTGACACATAAATTAGCACTTGTCAGCTGCTCCCGGGCACACTTCCCTGCTGCACCCACTGTAAATGCCGCCTTCTTTCACGGAGAGGAAAACTCCATCACGGCACCTGACAGCCACCGCAGGCAGGAGCCTTGCCGGGCGGCAGCAGCAGCACCCAGCGACTCGTTTACATATCAAACCTTATGAGAATGAACGCAATAAAATGACACAATAATTAGCAGCCAAGTGGCACTTTCCCCTCCTGTTTTATCTGGAAATTTGGGAATGACAAAGGACAAGGTTGATGAGGCCTCAGGGCAGGGCTTTCCCTGAGAGATGGAGTGACTCCACACAAGGGCCTGGGGGTTCACTTCACACCAGCCAGGTGTTCTCTGGCTATCAGGTCCTGTGGCACAGCTCACCTTGCTCCTCTGCCTCCTCAATGGCCAGAGCTGCCCTCTGTGCTCAGCACAGCCTGTGCCTCATCAGGCCTGAAGCTTCCCGAGGGAAACAACCAGATTCTGACCTGCCATCACCATAGCCCACCTCCACCTCACCAGTGCTGCACGTGAAAGCAATCTCACATGGATGGTCACAGAATCACAGAACATGCTGACCCACAAGGACCCACAAGGATCATCCAGTCAAACCCCTGGCCCTGCACAGGCCCATCCCCAAGAGTCACCCCCTGTGCCCCAGAGGATCATCCCAACCCTCCTGGAGC
>JAYRBT010000028.1:636830-656477 GCA_036023395.1 Myiotriccus ornatus | reverse complement strand
CAGCTCCAGCCATTCCCTGGGGGCTGTCCCTGGTCCCCCCAGAGCAGAGCTCAGTCCTGCCCCTCCTCTGCCCCTCCGGAGGAAGCTGGAACTGCAGTGAGGTCTCCCCTCAGTCTTCTCTTCTCCAGCTGAACACACCAACATGTAAAGCCCCCTCTGCAGCAACAAATGAACACACGGGGCTGTACGTCCCAAGGAGAAACAGGACTAGTGTTCTGAACAGCCCTAAAATCCTCGCAACAACCAAGCTGAGCAAAAGCATCTCAGCCACATCCATCTCAAAACACACCAGAAGTACAGACTTTTTTCTGCTCAGCCTCTAGCAGCATTTCCAGCATGTTGCTTGTGAGCAAGTCACAATGAGAATAGTTGAGGGTGCTGTTAGAGCAGGGTAAGTATTTGTTTTCTTGTAAGATCCACATGCCCAGAGATTTAATTTGAGCTCTCTCAAAGCTCCCAAGGACTGCTTCATCTCAGCTCAAACCAAATATCCCTCCACCTGAAAATATGAGAGTGCTTCACTGAAGCGCTGGGTTCGCCCAGACTTGAGCCCAGAGTTCATGGGGAAAGGACTTCTGCAACCACCAACTTGGGTATCATTTATGAATCGCAGAGGATGCACTGTCAGCCCATCCCTTGAGCAGAGAAAGATTTTTCTCTTCAAGTACCATCATACACTAATAAATTGGAGCATGGCAGGACTGTGGGAACTGCCTGCAGCTGAGAGGCAGCTCCAACAGAACAAATCCTATGTTCTTAACCTGGAAAGGCTTTTTTTCCTTTTATTCTGCTTTTTATTGCTCTTATTATTTTTCTCTCAAGAGGTTCTTTGCACAGTGTGCTGGATTAAAGCCTTTGACCTGCACTCTGGGGGATGCCAGTAAATATTCTTACCATATTTATCTCCATCTTCTCCTTTGGCACTGATCCTCCTGCCGAGCACTTGGATGTGTTTCCCGCTTGTCCTGCTGTAGAGCTGATAGAGCCGAAGCTGCTTCCTGCTTACATCGTCCCTCGCTCGCGTCTGGTTCTCCACGTGTATCCGAAAATCCACATTCTCCTCGGCAGCAAACATCTGAGAGGGATGGGGAGTTGGGAGAGAGAACAGAGCAGACCGTGAACACAACAAGCCTCTTGGACAGGGCTGCACACCAACCTGCCAAGGGGCACGTGGTGCCGGAGGACGCAGATTTGGCTGCCCTTCGCTTGACAGCTGCGGCCGCGGCATCAGGCACTCAGCGTGTAACTCTACCCAGAGCTGGCTCTCAACAGGAAACCAAACTTGGGGTTTTGCAATCAAACTGGGGGTTTTTTTGAATGAAAACTTCTGCCTGGCCCTGCACTGATTTAATCCTGGTCAGCCACACTGGCCATAAATTAGGCTCTCCACTGTATATGCAAAGCCTTTACCAGGTTACACGGGCATGGATGGGAGAATGGGGATGGACAACCCCATCTGAGGGATTTGGTGCATCACCTTCAGCATCTGCACTAATTCCCCAGATTAACTGCAGGGAGAAGTCAAGGGAAAAAACTATCTGTGCTGCCCTTAGCAGACTGAGCTTGAGCTTTGCAGGCATGAAATCTACTACAATAAAAGTGTCACAGGCACTCTTCAGCTTAACTGTTTCACCAGCTCTGCCCTGCAGTGAAGCCAGCTCGCTGGTGACTGTCTGCGGATGCATTTCTGTCTACCTCAACTGGGCCATGGCCTGGGGAGAGATCACAAGGAGTGATAAGAACCATGTTCCACTGCACACCGTGGTCAGCAGGGGTGTGATTGCCTCAGCCACCTCATCTGTCTCTTCTGGCCAATGCAGTAAACTAACCTTAGTTCAGTACAGCCTTAAAATATTACCAGAAACTTTTTGTTTCGTTTCCTATCTTAACTATTCTCAAAAAACACTGAAACAGGATTTCTACTTTTGCTTCCATGAGTCGTCCTGACTTGCCCAAGGTCTGAGTACCTGACAGCACAGATGTTCTCAAGGTGCCCTCCCAAAGGGGAGCCTGGGCAGCATGCACCCTAAAGCACTTCACACCCAAACAGCAGGAAAGCCCAAAAATCGCCCCATGATCTGTCCATCTGTGATCTGTGGAGCATCTGCACCATAACATCCACGCTGCCCACTCCAAACTCACAGATGGACAACATTTTGGTAGCAGACTCCCTTCGCAGGACAATAAATCATTTAGAAACACGGGACTCTTGTCCTCCTGTTGGCCTGCAAGCAACAGTGTTCTAATGTATCAGTGTGGGGAGGGAGCAGGCAATGCAAATGAAAAAGGCCAATAAATCCTTGTTCAGATCCATTCCAGACTAAAACACGTAAGAGCAAGTGGCTACAACACAGAAAACAGCCCTACTTCAGCCTCCTGCATATATTGTCTCATACCAGCAAATGCTTCGAAGTCACACACTCCCTGAAAGTCAAAACCTCAAAAGAACTTTTCAGTTATCAAGGGGACAACCAGGCCTGCAGCAGGAGGAAAACTTGAGGTCAGCAGTGCTGCTCAGCACCAGACCTTCACTAAGCAACCTGAACCAAAACACCACGTTCAGCACAGCGATGTTGCAGGATTGCCTTTGGTGCCATTATTAAATGCTGGGGTTCTGCTATTTGAATTTTTGGAGGGAAAGTGATTTAACTCTCTTGTTTTGCTGTCAGAAGCCCATAGGGAGCTGAAGGCGTGGGCACAGGCTGGGCAAAGGGCGGCTCAGGATGATGCCGGGTCTAAATAGACATCGATGGAGATGACAGAAGTGACATACAAGGGTGACAACATTTCCCACTCTCAGAAAATAGCACAGCCAGAAGCTGTGACCCAGTGCTGAGGATGTGAGAGGAGAAGCAGCCGTGGCACCAGCCAGAGGGCACGGCAGGGTGGCACAGTGGGATGCTGACAGAGCTCTTTCAGCATGGAGCTGGGCTCTGCTCGCTCTGCTCTCTCCAGGCCCCACAGCAAGAAGGACTTGGCTTTTGACAGAAATAATATTAATGTCTTTTTTTTCCTTCCTATGTCTCTTCTTGCTTTCTGTTCAAATGCCATTGTTGCAAAGGATGCTAAACTACCAAGCCCAGAGATGTTCCAGTCATGCTGATAGTCTGCCTCATGCCCACAAAGCAAGACTATTTGCAGTTAAAATTCTGGCTCCATCATTTGAAGATTTAAAACAGATTTTAAATCAAGATGACGTCGTTACATTGCTTTCACCACATGTTAATGAATTTCACATTTTTCTAGGAAAAAAACCAAAACAGGTGGGATCTGAAGTGGGGGGAAGGGCATGTTGCTTTCCTTTCTTAGAAACTCCCAGCAGAAAAGGCAATCTGTTTTCCAAAACATGTTTTAATTCTCTTCTAATCGTCTCGGGAGCACTCCCACTGCAGAGGCCCCAGCCCGCAGCTGCAGTGCCTGGGTGGACTCGGGAGCACCCACGGAGCATCCCGCTCAGCCCCAGACACATCTCCAACACTCCTACGCACGTTTGTCACCACTGTCCTGCCTAAGATCAGCTCATTAAGCTTTGCAAGAAGGCCACGTGGCAGCAGAGGGGGATGACATCTCCGCCTCCCCGAGCCAAGGACGTGGCTGGCACCACCCGCAGCCCAGCACCTCGTCCAAGCCCAGCAGCAGCCTCATGCAGGGATCAGCAGGTGACACTGACCCCCGAAATACAGTCAGCCCAAGAGTGTATCAGTTCACCACTTCTCCAGCAACAGGCCCAGCTCTGACCCAGACAAAGACATCCTGGAAGAGGAACACACTACAGGTTCCCCTTGCAGCTGACCTGTCCCCTGGCCAAGAAGCTGTGGTCCAGAGCAGCAGTGAAACCACCCGGATTCAGCTGCCTGTTTAAAGATAAGCTCATGCTTAACCACTCTGTGGAAACAGGATGCTCTGCTGGACTGTGGCCAAGGGGAATTAGCTGTGCCAGCCTGGGCTGCATCTGGCCTGCAGCAGAAAGCACCAATACCCGAAAACAAAATTTCACGCAGTGTCGATTTCATGAGATAAAACCAATCTGATCATTGTTGAAATCCACTCTCACAGGATCCCTGTCCTACAGAGCACAGTCCTTCGAACAACGAACTTCTCTGAGAGAAAAAGGTCCATTTATATATGAGAGACCATAAGAGAGACTCTCTTCCCTAAATCTCAAAAAAATTAGTAACATATGTCTCCTTTAGCAACCAATCACCAACACTCAGTCAAGAAGGTCACCTAAAACCAAGTACATCCACCCCCAAATACATTTCCATAACAATCACAAAAATGAAGGCAGAAATGTCTGTAAGTCCCTTAAACTTAAGGGCTTTCGTTCCTGTTCACCAAAGCAAAAGGATTTTTTTTCCTTTTTTTTTTTTTTTCCATTATTGATATGCTGTTACTGCATAGAAAGATATCATACACAAAGGGACCACCACTTTTTTTTGGCCTTTCAATCTGATCATCCACATGTCCATGCAGTAGGCAGCAAAACCCACAGACTCTGGATCTAGAGCTCCACAAAACAGATCGCTGAAGTGAACAGCTGCTTGCACCTTCTGCCTCCTGACCAGCAACATTCTCCAGGGACAGGGGACAGGACTCCCCCAGCGTTTTGGTGGGATTTGGGGTTGCATTACGGTCTGGTTTGCATCTATCTAACTGGCATGGGCCTCTGTCTATGCACAACAACTTCAGAGTCTCAGGATAGTGGTTTCATGTAACTCCATCTCATTGTTTGGCAACAGTTTATAATCTGCAAAATCCCAGTCGTTAAATCAGAGCATCAGATGTGGTTTAATTTTCACTCTTACTCTCTTTCTCTTTTCCATCAGTTCCTTATCCATTTATTAGTTATTTGTCACTACACCTTTCAGTGACAATATACAGCTACAAAGACATCCTAAAAACACACTTGGCAATATAGAGCTTATGCAAGGGAATAAGCAGCATTCCTTTAAAAAACAACCATCACCTCAAGCCACTGAGATGCATCAGAAATGCCTCACACCTGAAAAGAAGCAGCTCTGCCTCCTCTGTTGTTCTTGCCCAATCATTCAAGGCGGGAGATTCAGTCCTACCTCCTTTCCAAACAGCCACTGCAAGCAGAAACGATGTCTGTCTTCAGCAAGTCCACAGTGGGAGATTTTCAAGTGATTTTTTTGCCGAATGATTCTTACTCAACGAGTGGTTTCATTTTAAATGGCTTTACAACAATCCTTCAGCTTAAAGAATGACTGCCCTATTTGTTAAATCCCAGATGCAGAGTGAGAGAAAGACCGTTTTGCTGATGCCGCCTAAGGTTTCACCACACAGCAATCCCCGAAAAGCCTCCGACAGCAGCACGGCGGTGTCAGTCCTGCACAGGCTGTGCCCCATCTCTGCACTCACAGATGCCTTGTTGTGAACAGAGAGCAAGCCCAGCCCCGCCAAGGTCAATGAAATCCCCACTGTGCCAAGCCACGTTCACAGGATTTGGCTTTCCACCCAATCAACCTCCACGCACTTCGGATTTTCTATTTTGAGCTTTCCAGTAACAGGGGATGTTAATCTGTTGTTGTTCTTGTCATAAAGCATTACTGCATGAGATGTCCAAGGCCCACAGCATGGCCAAGTTAGCTGAGAGCTGGACTTCAGAATTTCCTGATGTTTTTGCTGTTTATGCTACGGAGCCTCCAAGCCTCAACAGAGAGCAAACCATTTGTCATTCCCCCAGCTGAACCAGGAATACAAAATCCCTCTCGCTGAGGGCTGTACCGATTGCAAAAGATAACAAATCACGCTATTCAAAGGCCTCTCAAACCCCATCTGATAAGCAGGAAATACTTACTACCTTTCAGCCATCAAATCAACCCAATATTAATGATTTTCTCCATGACCTTCTAAACACATGAAAGTTAACTTGATAAGGTCACCAAGAGGATATCCAAGACAGATCTTTCTCAAGTCCTCAAAGGCAAGTAACAAACCACTTTGCTTCCATGACTTTGGCAAAATTCCTGTATGCCAATTACAGAAGGGTTTGCTAGCTCACCATGTCAGCCATCTTCAGCATAGAGTGAAACACAATGCACTCCTTATTTGCTGCTTTTTCCTCCACTTAACTGCAAAGCTCAATCCATAGCCAAGATATTGTTACCTCTGTGTTACAGAGCCTAGTCCAGAGCCAGGCAGAAGTGGATGGGCACTGCTTGGGCGTAGTCACTCCTTTGGGCTTCGAAGCACATTGGGAAATTCATTTAATGCAAAGCAGCTCCACATTCAGATATGCAGCAGGAAACCAGAGTGAAGGGAGAGGACGCTTTGGAGTGAAGCTCTGCGCATTCAATGGGAGAGAGGCTACGGCACAGGAGCGCCACAATTGCACAAATGCAGCTAAGCCTTGCAAAACAACAGAACTTAGAGATTTGCTCTGGTGTTCGTTTCCCCCTGCTACCCGTGGAAAAATTATTTTTTCTTAGAAAGCAGATATCCAGAAAGCTGAGCTGCACTCTGCGTCTCGGGATGAGCCACAGCAGGTGGTGGCTGCGCACCCTCCGGGACGCGCCGAGGAGGGGCAGCGCCGTGGAAGGTTGCTCAAAATGATGCAGGTATGAGATCCCGCCAATGGCATTTACAAAGTACCTCACTTGAAAGGTTTTTTGATTTTTCTTTTTGGCGAGAAAAAATATTTCATCGGACACGCGTGAACGTCCTATTAAAAACCCCAGAGGCCAAAAGATCTCACTCCACAAGAGCTGTACCACTTCACAGATTGTTCACAAATTGAGTCATGAACCTTTTCTGTCTTTGATTCCTTAGAGGGCTGTTTCAGAAACACTTCACTAATATTATCTGCCTTCATTTTCTATCTCGTATATCTACCTCCAGCTTACAACTCTTTACTCTTTGTCCTGGTTCCAGCCAGGACAGGGTTACATTTTTGGGGGACGGGGTGTGGCTGAAGGGGCATGGCCAGGAGACAAACATTAGGCTGTACCACCTCATATCATTGGCAGGGGCAGGAGGAAGAGTCTCTTCTGAGGAGAAGGGGGTCCTTCCAGGGGTAGGGGTGGGGCGGGCTGGCACCAGCTGTGGTTGTGTTAGTGAGGCTGGTGAGCGTTTTGCATGTGAGTCACCTTCTCTTTCGTACACCTTTGTTGTTAATATTGTTGCTGTTACTGGTCATTTTCTTATCTCGTTGCTGTTTCCAGTAAGTTGGTCTTATCTCAACCTTTTGTGCCTCCAGTTCTCGTCTCTGGCCACACACAGGGGGAGGAGGGGTATGAAGGAGGAGGAGGAGGAGCGAGCAGCAGTGTGGTTTGGAGCATCTCAGTGGGAGAACTAAACTGGGGAGTATCATTCCTAAACCACAACACTTTTAGTAACATGTCCTTTAGCTTGAATAATACTTTTGCCCCTTGTGCTTCTCCTGGCAATGCGTTCAGGCTGCTCCCCTTCTCTGCTCTCTTCCCAACCTCCACCTCACCATGCATGAAGAAAGCCAAGAAGAGACCACCTCCACCTCCCCTCCTCACAGAGGGGCTCCTGCCTGCAAGGAGGACGGGTGCCAAGCTCTCCCTTGACATGGGCCCATGCAGGAGATGAGATGTTGGCCCATCATGGTGAAAAACCCAGAGCTCTCCCTGCTCCTGCACAGATACGCTCTGGAACTGAGCCCCTCGTTGCTTTGACTTGAGTGTTTTCGAGTTGCTGCAGTATGTGGAATTCAAGGCAGTTTGCTCTTTGTTCAGTACACTCTTAATTGAAGTCCATGTAGGGATGGAGCTGGAAAGGAGAAGGAAAAGGGATGATGAGGGGGTCGAGCCTGCCTGTCCCTTTGGATTTCAGGAATGTTAAAAAAGAACCAAAGGGAAGATGTTTCCAGGGCTTGGAAAAGGGGACATACAACTCAGTGAGGTGACACATACTTGGACCCAAAAGCTGCTCTGCAAGCGAAGCCTCTTTTTCTCCACAGAGCTGCCTGCTGCATTCAGAGGCAGATTAAATCTCCTCGGGTAGTGTCAGACCTCTGTTCTTCCCGAAACACACAGCCTCTGAGAAATACAGCTATTGCTCAGCCACACCCCCCAGCAGCTCCTGAGATCCCACCAGCTGTCCAAGCCATGGATCACTGCTAAAGCAACGCATCCATCCACCTTCAGGTGGCAGACACAGTGTTACTGAACCTGGTATGAAACCAGGAGGAAGGCAGGATGGAGTGCCAAAAAACTGGAACCTGAGAGTTTGAGGAAATGAATGTTTTATGGCCCATCAGTCAGTATTTGACCATTTTCTAGAGAAAGATGATGCCACCTTCAAGAAAAGCAACTTTCCCCCTTTAATGATGGAGTGAGACGTAGCCAGAGCTGTGAAAATGCACCATTGGTGAGATGGTGACATTTTAAACTTGCTCCACCCTGGGAAATGGTTAATTCTGAGGAGGAGCAGGATTTCAGCCTTGATTAATGGCTTTTAGAACCCCAGCCGTCCAGCCAGCACTGCCCACGCTGCACAGCCTGGCACCAGAGCACTGCCCCAGTGCTGCAGTGCAGCTCTCAGACAGCCCCACCACCCCCATCCTCCCCATCTCCACCTGCATCTGCCTGTTCTCACCGACTCAGAGCCAGGTCCCCGCCAGCAGCCCCCAGGTCACATTATTAATGCCATCCCCACGAGCAGCAGCAGCTCAGCAGCCCCAGCGAGCCAGCCCACCCTCTGGCACCTGTGCTGTGTCGTGCTGCAGCAGCACCAAAGGGGCCAAGGCAGAGCCACCTCCCAGCACCCAAAGGCAGCTCTTTGCCAGCTGGGACCAGTTCCTGCTACCTGTGCCGACCAAAGCAAACCAACCCCGTGCATCTCAGCTGAGGGAGATCTGCAGGACACCACCACTTGCCACGACCTCTCAACAGTTCTGAGTATCCAGAAATACAATTCAAACCTTAAGTATTTTTATCATTTTCTCCAGTTGAGATATATCCTTATATCCTTTTTTTGTTTTTTTTTTTTTTTGTTTAGTTAAGGGCTGGTATTATTTTACCACAGCAATCCATCAGGCAAGGAGCAAGCAGGGCTTTTTCTTTCTTCCTTTCTTTCTTTGTCTTTCTTTCTTTTTTAATGCTTGCTATATCTTTGCTATATACTTCCCCTCCACATAGAAATATCCCTTCAAAGCTTGATATTATTGAGCAGCTTTCAAGCATGCCCAGCAGAGCCATGTATTCTCTGCATTTGTCTGGCCTTTGTTTCTAGGAATGAAATACCAATGGCTGAACAGTGTGACTTCGTTTCACTCCTTCATTCCAATACTTGTTCTATTTCTATCCCACTGGGTCAAACTCACCTATTGTGAGACCTCACCGATTTCAATTACATCAGGGATTAATTTGTTCCATTGCGTTGAAGCTGTTAATACAATCCTGGCTGGCTCTAGATTAGAAAAGGCACGGTGAGACCTCCCTCGCAGGCAGTGTGTTTAACACCAGTCTTGATCTTCAGTTTTGTTCGGCAGTGGGGTGGTTTTTTTCTTCCCTTTGTGCCTCTTTGCCCCTCTTTTCACAGTCTTCCCCTTCCTTTCTAAATTGCCCTTATCAGAACTGGGTGGTCCTTCTGACTTCCACTGCGACTGGCAACGTGTTGCCTCCCAGAGCTGCTGCCCAGGGCTTGCGAGGGAGGGCAGCGCTGGAAGGACGGTCCGACCTGACACCACACAGCTTTGGCACCTCACCTGCCCCAGGATCATTTCAGAGGGTCGCTGCAGGTCCCCATGGACCCAAAGGGATCTGCAGGTGCTCGGTTCTGCAGCTCTGACCCTTGGCCAACTGCCTGTCAACCGAGGTCTCCAGGGAGAACGGAGATGCTCCGTGTGGGAGATGGACACGCTGAAATGCATGTTTGTCAAGTGGCTCTGGTTGTCCTGTCCAGGATTCCTGAACTGGGACACAAGGCCATGACAGAGCTTTAAAATGTCCAGCCCTGTGGTCTCACAGGACATCTCTGGTATCAGTGATATGACAGATCCTGACTCAAAATCGTGCTTTTTCACTGATTTTGTCTCAGGAGGAGACACCTGTGTGCAGGGAAACTCAGGGCCCACGTGGGTGCAAAGCAGTTCAGCTCTGCTTGAGTGCTTCAACTCCCTCCCACAAAATCCACTGCTTTTCATTTGAAAAAGAATCCAACCATATCTTAATGAACTGTGTTTTTGGGAAACAGTGTGATGATTCCAGAATAATAAGAACAAGAGTTTCAAGAGATAAGCAGGAGGAAAATTAGAGGATATTAAAATCAAACAAACAGCTCAACAAACAGCTTCCTCCCAAGCTTACTGAAATCCATTAAACTTCCATGATGGTTTCATGAGGTCACCTCAGGCTTCCATGGGGCAGTTCTGTGCAGCCTGGGCTACAGGAGCTTGCAAGTGTTAATGCTGGAGCTGTCAAACTCACCAGGCAGAAGCTGGACAGGCTGGGTTCCAGGGCTCCAAATTTATTCCCATGTTCAGCACCCACTTTTCCAAAATGTACAACATTCTTGTTTACTACTGCACTATTTTTTGTTTTTTATTGGAAGAAACATAGCAATAAGCTGGACTAGTATCACCCAACTGTTTATTTAACTCTGCCAGTCACCTTAGACCTCGGCAGAGCCATCCAGGGACAGGGCAAAATCCCCACGTTGCAGGCACTGCCCCACCTGCCATCTCCCAGTCCAGTCACCCACTCAGGTCTCACCCCTTTGGTGCCAGGTATTCCCTGGAGAGCGCTTCCTTGTACCTGCCTGGCTTGGACCTGGGTAGTGTCTGATCATGGCAACCCAAGCCTTGGTGCCAGCAGAAACCCTCACACCTCCACAGCCCTGAGACCTCCCTGCTTGTGCACTGCTCTGGACACAGAACCACAGAACGCCCAGACCTGGAAGGGACCCACAAGGATCACTGAGTCCAACTCCTGGCCCTGCACAGACACCCCAACAAGGCCACCCTGTCCCTGAGAGTGTTGTCTGAACACTCCTGGAGCTCTGGCAGCCTTGGGGCTGCGCCCACTGCCCTGGGGAGCCTGTTCAGTGCCAACCACCCTCTGGGAGAAGAACCTCTTCCTGAGATCCACCCTAAACCTCCCTGGCACATCCTACCACGAAGATCAAACCCACCCTGAGGCACACAGAACATGAAAAGACAGGATTGGCTCTGGCTGATGTGTTACACTCCCAACAGCTCTCACAGTCCTGATCTACAAACATCACTGATTCCTCAACCCTAAGTTACCCAAAATATCCCCCTCTATGGTTGAGATGTGCTGTGGTTTCTCCCAGGTGGTTTTGCTGGGGACGGGCTAAGCTCCCATTGCTGCCACTTCACCACCGTCACTTCCAACACTTTCAAGATTCAGTGAGGGCAAAACAATTCCCCCTCTTCCTGCCATGCCTCCCACAGGGTGCACCCTCTGCTCAGGGGCAAGTTTCCCTATTCATTCGCTCTGCTGGTCAGTGGCAACGTCCTTCAGACTTGGCGTGCGCCTCACGCGGCCCTGTGCTGCTGCCACCACCCCTCGCTGCTCGCACCAGGACACACACGTTTCTCAGAAGTGGTTTCATGCCCATATCCCTCCTCCCAGCATGAGTGTCACTGCAAAGAAATCTGCAACAGGCTTTTCAGAACAACCCCAATCAGCCCCTGTGAGACCGTGGATCAGGGAGCTTGGCATGCTACAACCGACTCCACTACCTTAACACAACAAAAATTTTCTCTTCTCGCTGAAATAAACTACCCTGATACGCAGGAATTAAACCCATTCTGCAATTCAGTCTGTTGCAAAGAGTTGTCAGCCAGTGGTTTCAAGCAGTTGAAACAGGCATTCAAGAAATAAAAAACCTTGAGAGAAAACGATTAGGTCTCACCAGCCCAAAACACACGAAGAGTGAATGGGTCCCTGGTGCAGCAGCAGCGCCCTGTGAGCATCACCCACCCCTTTTGCAGCAGACCCAGCAGCCAACTCGCTCCTACACGACTTAAAAGCCTTTGCCCAAGGCACAGGGAGCTCTGCAAAGGTGAGAAAGAAGGGTGAGGGTCTGTCCCCCACCCCCAGGGTGCTGCTGGCGGAGCACACGGTCCGTGCCCGGCGCACTCCGCTCCTCGCCCCGTTTCACACACCGCAGTGGAGGAGCCTGGCTTGGCAGGTGGGGCTGCGGTGGAGACCAGGCCAGTGCTCCCAGCAGGGTGCTCCTGGAACAAAAGCTGCAGCACCCCACTAAAAATACTTACCAGCAATTTGTCTGTCTCTTCAAATGAGACCTTAGCCCAACTGCTGACAAACCTGCCAGGTTCAAAGCACTCTCGACCTTTTCTCCCCTTCCCTCCACCAGCAGCAACCTCTTGCCAGGGCAGATGCTCCAGTTGCAAACCCGTTTGGCCACGGCAGCAGGGATGAGTGGAAACCCCAAGCCCACTCCCCTGAAACTGGTCAGGGGTTTTCCAAACCCTGGAAAAAGGCAGAGTCATTTGCCATGAGAGTTTAAAATGCCAGTTTAAAGCACAGGCCCGCCAGGTTCAAGGTGACATCTGCTCCTCTGCTCAGTACCAGCACAGCCAAGGCCTCCACAAAAACAGGAGCGAAAGCACAAGACATGGAAAACCCAAAGGATACTCAGGAAAACACTGCCATCAGAAGGAGAAGGAATATCATCAGAGACCAACCTCCGCAAAATAGAATAAACATTTGCAGGGGCAGCACCGCAGCAGATCCGATACTTATCCTGGGAGCTCCTTTCATCCCGGACCCCTGACATCCTCCAAGGAACACACAGATCCTGCTCCCACTGCAGAAAAGCAACTCCCTCTAGGGTAAAACCCGGCAACTGCCGAGCAGTGCACACCAGTTCAGGGCAGGATTCCCAAAATACCATTTTGCACTGCATTTGCAAAGAAAACAGAGATGTGGCCAACAACTGTCCCCACAGCAGCTCCCCAGCACTGACCTCACGTGAGAGGTGGCTTCTCCTAAAGCCCACAGCTTATTCAGCAGAGATGCCTGGGGACTTGATTGAATTATCCCAGACCACTTTTCCTCTATCACATTTCCTCTCTGGAAATCCTTTACTAAGCTCCAGTTGGTCCCAGTCCTGCTCATTCTGGCAAGATAACACCCAGTGACCCTCTACGGGAATGATGCCAAGGAGAGGGACCTCCTCAGATGTCCCTGCTCACTCATCCCATGATTTGGCAGCCTCTACTCAGTGCTGGAATATAAGAAAATGGTTGTGCCCAAGGACAGGGAGGTTAATCCATCTAACAATAACTGGAGGTCATTCGGGGGATTTAGTGAAATTGCACTCAGCTGGGAATGCTTGTGCTGCTGGTACCTCACTTCTGCCCTGGTTCACCCCCACTAGCCTGTCTCCATTTTCTCATGCCTGCTCTAGGATGGCTGACGTTAGCTGTTTGAGACTCAAAATCCCTCCTGTAGTCTGAACCCTCCTCTACTACACTTTAAGCTTATCTGGTCCATCATTCAACCAAGCTGCTTCTTCACTCCCACCGTCTCCAACAGCACTGCTCCGAAGGGAGACTGCTGCAGGATCAGGGCAAGTATCAAATCCATGTTATGGAAACTACCAAACCACCACTGGAAACTGGGAAATACACAGCAGCCTCCATGGCTACAGGTCTCCTCAACACCAGCCTACTACTTTTAGATACTGAGGGGAAAAAGTCTGGTCTCTCTGGGCCGATCTCACTTTCAGGGCTTAATTCCAACACGCAGGGGGGAAATGCCCAGCTTGGGGATGGGCTCTCTGGGCTCTCCATGCTGACCCAGTGAAACAAAGCCTGTGAGAGCAGGGCTGGTGCTGCCCAGTGTGGCTGACACATGGCAAGGGGTCACTGTGGACCTGCCCTTCCCCAGGCTGACCCAGAGCTTTTAGGGTCAAAATGGGAAAAAGAGTTGTATGTGAAGATCTCTGCACACTTCAAGCTATGATTCAGAGGCACAGTGACTTCTCCTCAGGTCTAAAAACCCAATAAAATACCAACCACCAATGGGCATTTCTTTTTCTCCCTCCATTTCCCATGAGTCAAGGATGGTGGCAGTATGTAATGACACATTCTCTGTCCTTGGACATCACCCACCATATCCAAATCGACAGTTAGGTAAGCTCTGACTTCAGATACTGTTACAAGAGCCAGGGGCACAACCCTTGCTTTTTAAAAGAGCAAAGTACACAGCTGTACCAAACCCCAACATTTTCAGAAAGGGGACAGAGATGACATGAGATCCATCTGCCCTGTAACTGCAGGGGCCAAGGGGTGCCCAGCACTGCTGTGCCCAAGGCAGACTTAGGTGTGGAAATGACACGGGAGGCTCCTGAGCCGGAGAGGGAAGGGAATGGGGACAACAGCACAGCACAATCCAGCAGCAGAACAATTCCCAGGAACAAGCCACTGGAGCTCCCAGAACACACTAGGGCTTCTTAAAGGCAAGGTCCTGGGGCGCCAGTGTTGAGGAAGAGCAGTCAGGGTGAATAGTGGAGTAGGCCAGCAAATTACCTGAAACCAAATGGCAATCTGTGAAATGACTGCCGTGGAGATGAGCTGCCCCTTGTCCTTCAAACACCTTTTCCCCCTTTCAGTTGCCACTTTGCTAACACTGCTGACAAGTTTCATTGTTTCCTCTTCTGAAGTTACTGTGACCAAGCACTTCCAACATTAGAGCTGCTCCTGCAGAGATCCCTGCCTGTGTACATGAGAAATGTCTTTCTCCACACAAGTCTTGCAAGCTATTTCTGGAACAGGGCTTTTCAGAGGTGATTTTGATTAGTAATTTGATCAGTTATTTGAAACACAAGATGCAAGATTTCCTTTGTCTCTGCAACAGAGATATTTTCTTTTGATCTTGCTTTATGTTCTGCTTGCCTTGCAAAACTTGTTTCATGAACTGTAAGGAAGGATGGAGCTCTCTGGAGGTTCCATGAACCCCAGATGAACCCCATGGGATCCTTGCTGACATAGGAGGGGGACAGAACCAACTTCCATTTGTAAATGAGCTATGTGCCTTAAATAAATCTATTCAAATCAATTTACTTCAGAAGACCCACTTCTATTTAGCAAAACTCAATCAATTATAGTCATCATTAACAATCTTTTCAATTTCCTATCATTTCCCCAGGGTGGCCCTACCTGTAAACATGGCCTGAGATGCAGAACTTCCTGCAGTGATCAGAAAGCACAACTTCACACTGAAAACATCCCCAATGTAAAACCAAGATGTCCAAAAATGTTTGTGCCCTGTGAACAAAATGTATGGGCGGCTGCAAAAGCTTCAAGGGAAAAAGAAGAGATGGGAACCACCTCTGTTCCAGCAGTGGCACCCAAGATGCTCCTCACCAAGCCTGGAGCTCTTGCAAGCCTGCAGAGAAGCTGCCACCGCTTTCCCTCCTGCCCCTGCCAAAGGTGGCCATAGCAAACTGAGAGGGGAGTGAGCACTGAAGAGACCTAAACCCAAGGCACATTTGAGGAGATGTGCTCCTGCATCTCCCAATCCACTACTGCCCTCCCCAGAACCATACTCCTGTCCCATTGCTGCTGCTCTCAGCCTGCTCTACACGTTGTCACTGTCCTGCAAGACCTGCTGGCACCATCCCAGAGATGAGAAAAATGGCTTTGGAGCAGCAGCTGAGGGCTGCCAGTCACACCAGCTTGGTGCCTGCTAACAAAAGGGTGGAGGATCTGTTTGGTGCTTCTGGTTTCCCTCTGTGAAAACCCTGCTGCCACAATGTCCCCTACTTGAGGAATCACAGAATGGCCTGGGTGGGAAGGGACCTTAAAGATCACGCAGTCCCACCCCCCTGTCATGTGCAGGGACACCTTCCACTAGCCCAGGTTGCTCCAAGCCCTGTCCAACCTGGCCTTGGACACTCCCAGGGATGGGGCAGCCACAGCTTCTCTGGGCAACCTGTGCCAGGGCCTCCCCACCCTCACAGTAAAGAATTTTTTCCTAATATCCGATCTAAACCTACTCTCTGTCAGTACGAAGCCGTTCCCCCCTTGTCCTGTTACTCCAAGCTCTTGTCAACAGTCTCTCTCCATCTCTCCTGTAGGCTCCCTTCAGTGCTTTGCCACTGCCTCCTCCTGCTTGTGGACTGATCAGTTCTGCTCACACGAGTTACCCCCGGTGTCAGCCCCAGCCTGCTGTCCTGGGCCAACGGGCTTGATGAGCATTTTCACTCTGAGTGTCAACTCTGCTGCAGGCTGTTCTATGGAGCACCACAAAACCCATCAGCATTCAGAGGGAGCAATAAAAAAATATCCTGGCTGGGTTGTTCTGTAAAGGCTCTTCCTCCAGCACAGCCAGGATCTCCCCATACCTGCCAGCAGCCACGGAATTTCTCCTTCCCCAAAAGTGCTTTGAAATACATTCTCAAGCCCTATTATCTCTCCTGTTTATACCACGCTCCCTCTATTATCAAGAAATCTCCGAGTAATTTATAAGCCCACAAGCTCCTGCACTAACAGGCAATAAATCACATTTACAAACCCCATCACCTACTGTTCCAGGGCTGGACGCAGGGGGTGCAGGCAGCAGCCGCCTCCCCAGCCCCGGCACGCCCGGCGTGTTCCGAGCAGGAGGCAGCTCTGTGCCCCTCCCCCGGAGGGTTAGCTTTTAAGTACCCGGAGAGGATCCCAGCCAGTGTCCTGCCTCACTGTGCTCTCCCCATCCGACCCCAATACAAGCACACAAAAGAGGGTTTTCTTTTCACAAAAATCAAACCGAAGGAGGAGGATGTTTTTGGCTATTTTCCTCGAGGAAAGAGGTTGCCCGTCTAATAATCCCTAAATGGGCAGTGGGTTGCTGGGCTTTCATGTAATGCCTCTGAGCCTCCCCTTGCCGTGCCAGGTCGCTGGTTTTCTTTTCCACAGAATTTCAAAACCCCTGAATAACAAGGTTTGTGCATGGAAGTGCTGACACAACCCTTAACTACAGCATCCTGAACATGATACCAGAATAAGGACGCTCCCTGTGTGGCCCAGCCTATGGATAAATAAAGCATTTCAGCAGCCAGCGCCGACAGATCATAAACCTCCACGAGCATAAATACCAACAACAACTCAAAAAGATTAGAGGGCTTACGGGCAAGGCAGGCTGAGATGATTTAGAGTTGGGGTGGAAGGGTCATTATTGCTGAATAGGTGGGGGTGAGCGGGCCACAGAAATCAATAAACCATTCTGCTCCCAGGGAAGGAAGGGGCCACGCTAATTGTGCAAACACACATTTTCCGTTTGAGGCTGGAGGTCCCCGACTCACCCAGCGTGGATGGATACGGGGAACTCGCAGAGGAGCAAGGACCACACCCCGTGGCACGTGTCCCAGCAGCTCTGTCACTCACAACACAGCACACCTAAGGCCCTTGTGGGCACGACCCGCTGCTGGAGGCAGCTTCAGATGAATGCAGACCCAGGCGATGTTCAGCTTCATTAATTCCATTTTCTATGAAGTTAATACATAGCTGGGAGAAGTATCTTGGTTGTTTGCAGCATCAGCATCAAGTCAGAGCTTTTCCAGTGCCCAGTTCTAGCCCTGCAGAACCACCCGACAGGTCCTGCCAGCACCAGTTACCTTCAAGCAACAAAGTTTCCCAAGAAAACTTTGGGACTGGCTTCATCCCTTATAAAATAACCCCATTTGGAAGGTTCCACACTGGCATCAGAGATGGAGGTGGGCACAAAATTAGGCACAACAGACTGCTGTGTCCTGCAGCGAGGACAGACACAAAGCTTTGCAGACAGTTTTCCAGGCACACAGCTGCTGAGGCACAGGATTCAAAGGCAGCAAGCAATTCCCCCTTTGCCAGAGAAGAATCTTCTCCTTTCGTTCCCCCCATTCCCCATTCTTTCTACCTTTTTTCCCCTCTTCCTTTCTAGGGAACACAGTAAAGTCGAAAGGCACCAGCTTTGGATAGTGAAGCCTATTTAAAAACAGAATGAATCTGTAGTGTGCAAATAAATAACCACTTACACCTAATGGGCCAAGGTACCCAAAAGCCCACCTTGGGACACACTGCAGGAGAGGCTCCAGGGAACCAGCAGGCAGTGGCAATGCCTGTTATTCCCATGAAGAAGCCTGAGCTCACAAGCATGTACAGGTACAGACAGTGAGGATCTTCACTGCTGTCAATCAGACCTGGGAGCTGGAGCTGGTGGCAAAGCACAGGAACCTGCTCTGGTCCCTCTGTGAGCCAGTGCCCTCCTCTCTGCCTTTCCAGAGGTATTTAAATAAAACACTGTAGATCAGTTAATAAAAGCTTGAAGTTTGCCCAGCTCATGTCAAGCTTACAGCTTGCAGTTAATGGATTTCAACTTTACTTGGGATTTTGAGAGTTTTTAACACCAGTAATTTCATCTTCCCTCCAGAAATAAATTCCTCAGTGGCTTCACTGCAAAAATATTCCCAAGAATGGACAATTCTCCTGGTCATGTACTAAAGACAGCACACACACACAAAAACAAAACAAAAAAAAATTAAAAAATCAGATTACTATTGAGCCTTATCAAAAATATGGCATTAAAGCATATGTTGACTTTAATCCAAACCAAACTGTCAATCTGCCTTCAGGATCCGATCTAACAAACACGTGAGCCTAAGGCCAGAAAAGAAAAGCAGGGTTTGTTTTCTAATAGAAGATTTGTTCCGATTTCTGCTAGCCACACTTCTGCCTGGAAATATTTACACTGCAAACACCAGACAAATAGGATTTCTTATCTTTCTGCTTCACTGAGCTAGGGAAAAGTTTCATTTGGTATTAATTAATTTAGATTGCAGGTTTCCTATTTTCAGGGACCAATTCTCAACAGTTTTGGAAAATAAATCTGGTTTTGAAACATTTTAAATGGGGGGGGAAAAAAGAAAGCACCATTAAAATCACTCAGGTTTGGGCTGCTGCATCCCCACGTGGCTCGTGGGGAGCAGGGAGTGCCCCACACATTTTGCTTCATCCATTGCCAGTCACCAGCAGTGGGAAGAAAGGCTTCTGGGGGGGAATTCAGGCCAGGCATGGGCAAACACAGACATGAGACCTTATGGCATGAGATTCCCCAGGAGCCCGTTCCTTGAGGCACCAGCAGCCGTTCCTGCAGCACTGGGATGCCGTGAAGCGCCGTGCCTCGCCCCAGTTCCCTGTTTGGTCTGGGAATGTCCACCCACCCGGGCCCACCACCCAGCTCAGCCTTCCTGGCCCAGCCCAGAGTTAGCACCCATTTCATTTAGAAGTGAAACCCCACGACTCAACCTGGTGGTGCTCAGCTTCCTGGCACGCATGGTGATGGTGCACGCTGGGGAAATCAGGCTCCCAGAAAGAAACCAAAGCTGAGCAAATAAATTCCATTTTCTTGTTTGCTACATTTAAACAGCAATTAAATTCCTATTACCTACTCTTTCAACATAAACAGCACAAAGCCCTCTGCATCACTGGCAGACTGCTCCCATTTATCATAGGCAAGAGGGAATGGCTTTAAACTAAAAGAGGAGAGATTTAGATTAGATGTTAGGAAGAAATTCTTTACTCAGAGAGTGGTGAGGCACAAATTGCCCAGAAATCGTAGAATATTCTGAATTAGAAGGGACCTATAAGGATCATCAAAGTCCAACCACTGGCCCTGCCCAGAACACCCCAGCAATCCCACCCTG
>JAYRBT010000028.1:560846-597555 GCA_036023395.1 Myiotriccus ornatus | reverse complement strand
CTCCTTCCCCACTGACCTGGGTGTCTGCAGAGCTGTTGCTCTCACACAGTCTCGCTCCTCTGCAATTGCTGTTGTTCATGTTGGGTTTCCCCCATCCTAAATAAGTTATCCCCAAAGTTCTACCACTGCACAACTGGGTGGGCTGCTGGGCTCGGCCTTGGCTGGGGCAGTCCATCCTGGAGCTGGTGGCACTGGCTCTGCCAGACACGTGGGCAGCTTCTGGCAGTAGCTTTCGCTGCAGCCCCGCCCCTACCAAAACCTTGCCATGCAAACCTATCTGCACTTCCAGGTGCCATTTCCTCTCTGGGATATGTGACTCCAGGGCATGTCTTATGCACAGATTGCTTCTCCACCTGCTCTGTTTTCTGGGACTTTTTTCCTGGAAAAAAACTCTCGTGTTTTAGGAATGGTATACTCTGATTTAGTGCTGCCACTAAAACCATGTGCCGTGCCTCCCTCCCCTGCAGCAGGCTGGAGAGGGGAATTGGAGGCACAAAAGGCAAGAATCACTGCTTGAGATAACAACAATTCACTGGAAGCAGCAATGAAATAAAATAAATAGCAACACTAACAATACTAATGACAGAGGGTACAAGAAAACAAACAATTCACACAAATCTCACCTCTCCCCCCACAACAGACAATTCCCAATTGCTCCCTCTGCCACATTTCCTCAAATGGAAGAAACCCCTTCACCTTGGAAGAGTCTCCCTTCCACCCACCCCTGGGAATGAGATGAGGTGATATGGAATAACCTCCCGTGTCCTGGTGTCCTGGCCATGCCCGCTCCTGGCTACTGCAAAAATTAACCTTGTCCTGGCTGGACCAGGACTTTATCCACCCCTAATTCAATACCATGTACAGCATGCCCTGATTACACCTTCCAACTGTATACATACACACACATGCATGAGTGTCACCTCCACAGTCAATGACCATCCTCCAAGGTGTTTGTGGAGTTACTTTAGTCCATGACTGTGGGTTTTATCCACCAACGTGGTGTCAACTGGTTACAAGCTGCATCAGGAGCTGGAGCTGGAGCAGTCCATACTCACTGTCCATGGTTGCTATGGCACACAGTGGCAGAATCATTCAGCAACCAGTGTTATACAGTTCAACATTACGGACTGATATCACCTAAAAATCAAATCCTCTTGAGGTCCACATTGTATTTCCCCATTCCTCTGCATCACCTACCGAGTGCACCCAGGTCCTTGAGCAATCCCATGGACAGGTTTGCCTTTGCTTGAGGCAGGACTAATCCAAACTGTCATCCTTAACACATTCCTTATATGCAGCACAGGGTCTTTATCCCTTTCTGCAGTACTTGGAGGTTTTGACTGGGCAGGGACAGCTCGACTGGCGGAGCCCTGGGTGTGAACTCACCAGGTGGGCTTCGCTAAATGTAGATCCCAATGTTTGAAGGTCCCACTCCCCATTGCTTTCCGTGGGGTTTTAATAGTTCATTGTACCATTCAGCTTTCCCAGAGGTTGGTGCATGACAGGGAATGTGATCCACCCATTTCATCCCGAGCTTTCTGGTCCAGGTGTGTATGAGCCTATTTTTGAAATTAGTCCCATTGTCCCACTCAGTTATTTCTGGGGGGCCATGTCTCCACAGGACTTGCTTTTCCAGGCCCAGGATGGTGTTCCAGGCAGTGCCATGAGGCACAGGGTGGATATCCATCCAGGAGTTGTTTCCACCGTCAGCACAGAGCGCTTGCCTTGGTGGTTTTGGGGAGTGTGATGTGATCTATCTGCCAGGCCTCCCAGCATTTATATACCATCGTCCCCCACACCACAGGGGCTTTACCCTCTTGGCTGCTTGATCACAGCACATATTTCACAGTTATGGGTAACCTGGGAGATGGTGTCCATGGTGAAGTCCATCCCTCGACCATGAGCCCATCTCTATGGTGCATCTCCTCCCTGATGATCTGAGGTGTTGTGGGGCCTGTTTCTGAGACAGAAATAATTCACCCTTGTGTTGCCAGTCCAGATCCACCTGAGACACTTTATTTTGGCAGCTCGATCCACTTGTCTATTGTTGCAATGCTCAGTTGCTCAGCTCTTGGGTACCTGTGCATTTACATACCTTTACAGCAACTTCTCTACCCAGGCAGCGATATCTTGCCACAGTTCAGCAGCCCAGATGGGTTTCCCTCTGTGCTGCCAATTGGCCTCTTTCCACTGGTCCAACCACCCCCACAGAGCGTTTGCCACCATCCAGGAGTCAGTGCAGAGGTTGAGCACTGATCATTCCTCTCATCCAGTGATATCCAAAGCCAGCTGGATGGCCTTCAGCTCTGCAACCTACTTGATCCCCCTTGTCCCTCAATAGCTTCTGTGACTCACCATGGAGGACTCCATATGGCAGCTTTCCATTGTGCACGTGCCCCTACAATGTGGCAGGAACCGTCACTGAAGAAAGTGTGTCACCTTTCACTTCCTGGCAGCTGATTATATGGTGGGGCCTCCTCAGCACGTGTCACCTTTCCCTCCTCCAGTGATGATGATAGTCCAAAATTTTCACCTTCAGGCCAGTTTGTAATGATCTCCAAGATCCCTGGGCAATTGGGTTTTCCTATCCATCTTGCTGTGTGATCAGAGCCATCCACTTACTCCACATGGCATCAGTGCCATGATGTGTGGAAGAGGTTTTCCCTTGGAACTTCCAGACCAGCACTGGCAGCTGGGGTGCCAGAAGGAGCTGTGCTTCAGTGCCAATCATTTCTGAGGTGGCTCAATCTCCCTCATAAGGTGCCAGGCTCTCCTTTTCATTTGTGGTATAACAGGGCATGGATCCTTTGTATCCCTGGCTCCAGAACCCCAGGGGTCATCCTTGAGTGTCCCCAAGTACTTTTTGCCAGAGATTCCAGGCAGGACCATTCTCCCCAGCTGTGGTGGAGAGCACATTCTTCACATCCTGCCCTGTAATGACTGACTGACCCAAGGGCTGCTGCGTGAGCAACCTCCTGTTTAATTTGTTCAAAAACTTGTTGTTGTTCAAGACCCCACTTAAAATTATTCTTTTTCCAGGTCACAAGATAGAGAGGCCTGACAATCTGACTGTACTCTGACATTGCACTGCTGTGGTAGCAATCAGTAACTGTTGTTCTTCAAGCCTCAGCAGTCCCACATCAGAGGGGTCCTCTCAGAGACCAGGCAAGGTGTAAAACTGCTAAATTTTCTGTCTCCACAGTAGCTATCCCAAAAGCCCAGAAGTGCCCTTTTGGATCTTTGGTTACCTCTCCTGAGGTAATCTATGCCAAGGATAGATGGGGCCTCTGGGCCAGTCACAGTGGAGTGTTTTTTCCATTCCTTCCCAGTCAGGCTCACTTCAGCTCCCAGTACAGTCAGCTGTTGGGACCCCCTGTTAGCCCAGAAATAGAGATGGATTCTGCCTCTACGTATCTTGGTGCCACCAAGGAACACTGCACCAGTTCAGCTTTGTACTCCTGTGGGTTGGATGTGCCATCAGATCCACACAGTCCAGTAGATCCTATCGCCCCTTTCCTCCACCTGGAAGCAGAGCCCCTGTAGTTCTGGTCATAGTACTCATTGCTCACTTCTTGTACATATAAAGTCATAGAATCACAGAATAAGCTGAGTTGGAAGGGACTCATCAGGATCATTGAGTCCAGCTCCTGGCCCTACATAGGACAACCCAAGAATCCCACCATGTGCCTGAGAGCGTTGTCCAAACACTTGTTGAGCTCTGTCAGACTGGAGGCTGTGGCCACTGCCCTGGGGAGCCTGTTCACTGCCCAACCACCCTTTGGGTGAACTGGAGATCCCTTCAAGAGGACTGGAAGTAACATCAGCCCCCCCATTCTACCTGAGAACTTGCCCACTGGAAACTGGAGCAACATTAACCCTTGAAGAATTTTCTGTGGTGGTTCTTCCTCTCAGCTCATGTACCCAAGCTGCTGGGGCAGAGGTGAGTTTTCCATCCCACTTCCTCATGCCCTCTCAGTGGTCACGCAGGTAAAGCCACAGGTTCCCCTGTGGTGTGTCCCCTCTCTCTCAAGCAGGGGGGTGCTTGCTCCCAGTAGCAGGCTCTGGTCTGTACTGGCAGGACATGGGACACTTCTTCCTGCCCCCTCCCACTGGAGGCACAAAAACCAAAGATCATGGGCTGGGATAGGAACAATTTACTGGCAGCAGCAATTTGAGATAAGAAAAGGAACAATAACAGGAACAATGCTAATGACAGAGGGTACAAGAAAAGAAATGATTCACATGAATCCCACCCAGCCCCCAAAACAGCCAACACCACATCATTCCTTCCACCACATTTTTGCAACTGGAGGGAACCCCTTCTCCTTCCCCTGCCCCTGGCAATGATGTGAGGTGGTATAGAATATCCTCAGGGTTCTGGCCATGCTCCTTCCCAGCTACAAAAATTAACCCCGTCCTGGCCAGAACCAGGAGAAATGCCAAGATACTTTTAAACTTTGTGTGCCCTGCTGGTCCCAAAAGTGAGGCCACCTCCTGGTACAAGGAGCAGTAAAAGTTTGGAGTTGGTGGGGCTGAGATGTCACAGGAAGGGGGATGCAGTGAGGAGCTCCACAAGCCATGTGTCTAAACCTGGCAAGGAAGACCATACCTATCACGCTCCAGTGATGCCAGATGCCTTTGTCCCATGAGCTACAGCGGCTCCCACTGGAGTATCATTTGCTCCTGTGTACTGCTACTATACCTGCTGCCAGCCCACAGCACTCTTCTACCTGTTAAACCCCATGAACTCAGTCCCAAAATGATGCTCTGCATTGCTGCCAAGGTGTATGAGCTCTGCTGACCACCCACAGGCAGCCAGGGCCATGGAGATGGGAGAGAACACCCAGGACTCCACTGCAAAGTAGCCTGTTCTGGTGGTCATTTCACATCTACTCCTTGTGCAGCACAGACTTTGAAATGTTCTCCCTGTGCCCCACGGTTCCAGCGGGCTCTGGGTGCAAGTTCAGGAGAGGGGTTCAGCGCCGTCGCTTCCCATTTCAAGATCAACAGCACCATCTAGTGAATCCAAATCAGCTTCCTGCACACCTCTCTGCCTTATCCCTCTTTTCATCCATCCCCCAGGTCTCCTAGATGAGATTTGTCTGCCTGTGTTTATCTACTACACCTTTCCTGCTAGAGGGAACTAGCAGTTTACTAGAAAGTGTTGCATGGTGGAGCCTGATAATACAGATGTCATGAGAGTCAAAAGCATGGCCAACATTTCTGATCTCTCAGCTTTTAGCACAGGCAGCTCCACATCTCCAATGTGCCCTACTGCTCTTCTTCCCATCACCCACCCGCTGCAAAACCACCCACAAAAATAAAAATCGGCAGGATCTGCACACAAACCTGGAGGGGTTGATGTGTTGTTATCATCCCAGTTCCTGCACTGCTGCATTTCACCCTCTCCACAGAAGCCTCCAGGGCCCCCATGCCAGATATAAAGTCAGAAGTACATTGTGTTGATGGCAGTATCATTTTGTGCCTCTACTTTTCCCGGCCAGGACAATGTGCAAATTCACTACTACATTCTCTCGATGCCTTGACTCTTCATTAGGACATCTTGCAGGCTGAGGATGCTGCAGGGAAGGGAACAAAAGGACCCCATGTTTGTGATGGCCTGTGGTAAGGAGTTTAGATGGATCAAGCAGCTTCTTCATCGTCGAGGTCATGGCCAGGAAAACCCTACTGTGTCGGATACACGTGGCAAGCTCTTACATTTCCATTTGCTCATTAGACTAAAACAGTTCCCTGTTTCCAGCTTGTGCTAGAGGGCACTCCTGCAAACCAGGAATCAGGAGCCATGTGGTTACACACACGGATCTGTATTACAACTCTCAAGTTTGCAGGTACAAGCCTAGGAAAGGTCTTTCAAAACCACTTCCAAATAATGAAAAAGACCATGATGTAAAGCTTAAAGCCATACCCGTAAATAAATTTCCTGGATTTCCTGAGCTTGTCTAATGTAAGCAACAGTATTAAACTGTTCTGCAGGCTGGGTTACATGTGTCTAGTTGGGGCAGCAGGATGGGGCTTTATCAACGCAGCAGCATTCCAGGGTGGGTTACTGACTCCCAAGGATCACCTTATATGCTTATATATAAACATATATCTATTTATAAATATGTGCTCATAGGCTTCTATTCACTGAACAAATGAATATCGCACTTTCAAACTACAGCTGTGAAAATTTTACAGATGAAACAATGGGCTCTGGTTGGATCTCCGATCACAAGTGTGAGTTTAGAGAGGTAATACACCAGCTCTATGATCTGTGTGAAGCACTGCAAAGGTCAAAAATCAGATTGAATGCTAGGAATCACTGGGAGCAAATGTCATTAGGTCAGTGTATGAGTGCAGGGTACAACCACATCTTGACTACTGTAGGTAGCAATAGTCATGCTGTGAAAAAAAAAGACAAAGGGCTATTCAATAACAAGAAACATGGAGAACAGGAAACAACTGTCTGCTGCCTCCCCTAATACAAGAAATAAAGGACATAAAATGAAACTTGTAGGCAGCAGATTAAATATGAAAAAAAAAAAAAGAGGCAGATCCTCACCCACCATGTAGCACAGCTGTGGACTCACTGTCACAGGATGCTGGGGACATCAGAACTTCATGTGCATCAGACACACTCATGGGAAAAGAAAAGGCAGTCAGGGGAGAATAGGCAAAAGATACTGTTCTGTGACAATAAATCCTTGAACTGCTTGGGAAGGTATTCTGAGGAAAATGTCACTGTAATTGCAATCTGCTCCCGTGCATTTCTCCCAGGCACTGTTGGCAGACCCTGGGCTGAGGGGGATCTCAACAAGGGAGGAGGTGAGGGCTCCTCTACCCAGAGTCAGCACTGGATGTTCCTGCAGCTCAAGAGCCCTTTGACCCTGCCCAGAGTGGACCACAGTGCTGGGTACAAGACCCAGGTCCAGAACAGGGTTCACTTTTGAGGCTGCTCACACACAGCAGAGGTTTAGGAGATTTTGGCCAGCCATTTCCATCCAGGTGCAGCCAGTTCTGACAATCCCACACTGGAAGGCTGTTCAGAGATGACAGGGCTCCTACATGCTTGTACTATCATCTGCATTGGGAACCCACTTGGAATGAAGTCTCTGTCACTGCTGGTGATAATTTGCAGCATGTCAAGACAAAAAGGTGACAAAATATTCACACTACTATATCAGTGCTCATCTCATGGCTGTATCCTACAGCAGGGAAAACTAATCCCTGGATTACATCCAATGGCAAGGTTGCCCACTGCCCATAGATGACACAAAGGGAAAACACGGCCCCTCACGTTTAATTCTCTGCATTTGCCTTACCAGTTGTGAACCCTGGTCATGAACAGTGCATGTCTGTGTGATGCAGGCTTTTAAAAAGCAAGGGGTAAATTTACCAGTGATTGAGGTCCTGTGGTATGTTAACTCTCGAAATAAAATACAACTTCCTTTCAAGGCAGAGGATTTCCAGCTTCCTCAAGAAGAAATTCTTTAAATTTCATCTAAAATTTGGAGGGTGAGTGCAGACAGCAACTTCAAAATAAGAGTTCCTGTCTGTCTTATACTGCTCCCACGTGCTGTGACTGTCACACTCACCTGCAGGATGGTTCATCACTTCTGTACATTTGTCTAGTAAATACACCTGGCACATGGCAGGGACACCTCGCATGAACAAGTGGCAGGAGAACAAGTGGCACATGTCTGTGCTGGGGCTGAGCAGGAAACCAGGTGGGTCAGCTCCTCAAGGTCCATGAGGTCCCTCCATGAGCTATCGTGGTCATCGTGGTGTCCACCAACAGGTTGTATCAGACCTAATCTAAACAGAGGCAGTTGCAAACCCAACATGTATGATGGCCATAGGGGACCAAAAGTCGACTGGAGGGGTCTCAGACACCCACTTGCTAGACTTGTCATACTTTATTGCCACCTGCTGCCAGCATCCAAGGTCCCTGCAGAGCCTTGGTACCTCCACTCGTGCTCCCAGTACCATCCCAGAGCGTGCCTGCTCCTCCCTGTGTGCTGAAGGGTGCATAACCTCTGCTCCACACAGGCTTCTCTAGTCTTGTTTTACAGGATAGAACATTGTTGTAGAGTTATGTTTCCAAAACTAATAGACCTTTAAAAAAAAAAGTCACTTCATGTAATGAAAAACAGATCAGATTCTCAGCTGATATAATGTCATTAGTCAGCATGAGAACGTCATCCTCCAGGTATGTTAAACCCACTGGAGGTAGAGCAAGACTGATTTTGGCCCACTTTATTCCTGTTAATACATTGAAATATGGGATCAGTTCTGCAGCCACGTTCAGCTCCTGCCTCCAGTGGCAGCACTGAGAGCAGTGTCACCGCTGGCACAGCCTGCTGCTCTCTCATCACTAAGGCCCCACGCTCCAGCCTTTTTTTCCCGTCAGTGGCAACATGAAGCCATTTTCATCACGGTCTTGGGCTCTGATCTCACCATCCAGATCAGCAGAACACTTCGTTACCTAATGCAAAGTGGGGGAGTTCTCAGGGGCTCCAGCCAAGTTCGTGTCCGTGCGTTTGCAGGCTGGGACTCGCATTTGGGTCTGATGGCCCTTCCTGGGGTCTGATGGCCCCTCGGGGGAACGTGAAGGAACGGAGATAAAAAAAAATGCCGCGTTAGGGGCAGGAGGCTTGGTCAGGGAAGGGGCGCGAGCGGTGCGCTGGAGCTGTCTGGGCACCAGAGGGAGCTCTGGAATTACAGATGTCGAAGGGAAAACGTATCCAAAATCGGGGCCGGGATGCGCTCCAGAATAGCAGGAGTGGGGATTGCATTGTAAACTGAGAACTCAACCTTTATACCCTCCACGTAAGGGTGATTTCAAAATATTGAACCCTGTATTAGAGAAACAGAATATTTTGCTAACAAAACATTGTTGAAGTCTTGAACTCAGGTTCAGCCCTTCTAGTGTTTAGGTTTTGACTATTTTTGTGAAGGTGTAACTTAGCAGCAACCATTCTGGAGTCAGGACTATTTAATCAGCATTAAATATGGCCTTTTGGGTATCTTAAGCTGTTACAGATGACTCTTCTCCAAAAACACAAACTTCACAGTTTCTATCTTGGGAAGCTGTGGAAATACAGACACCTGAATCAGGCAGGGAGCACCAGGAAATTCCTTTGGGTGAAATCCCTGTGCTCTCTAATCAGCCCCAAAAAAATAAATGACCACAGTTCCAGGGACTGCGGCAGCTGGACCTTCCCTGGTGATCTTGCTGCAAGAAAGCAAAAGCAAATACACACAGGACCAGATGAGCTCTCCAAAACCTCTGCTTCCAGCCCTGGAAACACTTCCTGGAGCACATTGCATTGCCACCCTTGGCTCTGCCAGCAGATTTCTCCTCCATCATTACGAGCACAGCGTCTCACAATGTCCCCAGCACTAGCATTTAAGATGATTTTCTGCTTGCACTCCAACAACATAACCATGTAACAGCAAACCCAGGAAGGATGAGGTTTGGGTAACAAACACAGAGAGGATCAAATCTGCGGCAAAGTGCAGGACTGCACAGTGGGTTTGGGTGAGCCCTGGAGTGGGTTGAATCCTGCAGGTTTCCTAGGGAAGGGAATCCTGAAGCTGGAGGGATCTCTGTAAGTCATTCTGAGGATCCCAGCTCAATAACAGAGACATGGGTAATAGCATTTGAACACTATCTGCTCCAATTCAATTGTATTGATTTATTGCCTGTCCAATGAAGCCATCAAGTGTACAAAATGGTTAATCTTTCTTTTTTTTTTTCTGCTGCCTGTTCAGAGGAGTGAAGTTGTAAACACAAACCCATGCAAGAAGGGTGGCAGGGGGGATACACTGACTTTTTTCAAGGCGAATGCTGGTTCGTGTCTATGCAAAGCTGATCGCATTTATCACAGGGCAAAGGAAGGACACGAGCCCTTTCCACTCCAGGCTCCCACTGGAAAGCTGCTGCACCTGAGAGGTTTGAACCTGCTGACCCACCTCTCTGGCATCACCACGCTGAGTGAACCTCTAGAAGGTGGCAGGAGCCCCAGCCCGGGGAGAGCGACCCCAAACCCATCCAGGGGGATGTGGGGCTGCCGCCCTCCCCTTGATGCGCTGGGCTTAGCAAGGCCCAGCTGACCTGCACGACTTACCTGGTTCACAGCCTTCCCCAGCTAGGGGAGGGAAACAGTATTCCAGCCCATCCAGGCAGTCCTGAGCCAGGCAGGAGGTTGATGTGTTTGAAACACGTCACTGCAAAGCGGAGGGTGGAACGTGCGGCGCGAGCGGCTCGCTGTTCTGGCACTCGATGCCCGGGAGAGAGGGAAAATGAGTTATTTTTTTTTTTAAGTATTTTCTTTCAAAATGTACATTTGCGATTAAAGGCTGACTATGCTGTATATTTTATTAATGATGTGGGACAGTGAGGCATTTTAAAGCTCTTTTGTTTTGATGGGGTTTTTTTTTGGAGGAGGAGGGAAAGGAATTGAAATGGAAAACTTAACACTTATAATTTCAAAAATTTGGCTTATATTTTAGGTTCTGGTAACATGCAATTACAGGCACTTAGAAAGAATTCCCTTTTTTATACTATGCCCTAGAGCATAAAATTAAGAGGCCAATTCAGGCTTTGTACTGCTTTCAGAGGCAGTTTGCTGCAGCATAGATCAACATGGAGACTGACTGTCGCCTTTCTATTGAATTAGGTCTATATTTTTGACAAGTATGGCAGCAGTATCATCACTTTAATCACCAACAATCCATTGTGTCTCTTTATGCTAATAAATAAAACATTCTGTGTTAAATATTTCCCAGTAAGCACTTGAAGACCTGCAATCACCACTCCTCCTATATGTTCTCAAGTAAAATAATATAACGGTAATAAAATCAAATGATGTCTAGGAGTTTTATAGACAACTAATAGCAGTTATTGCAAAGTGCACATCAGATACCAATTGAAGGTTACATTTCTCTTTAATATAATATAGCATGCATATTTCACTAACTGTCTCTGTATATCAAATGAATTAAGCAATATGATGATATCGGTCAAAAATGGAGTTCTTTAGGAGAGGCCTGTGGGTGGAAGAGCTTTGCTGGAGCTGTGTGTTACTAGTGGGAGCCTCTGGAGCACTGACTGCAAAATACAGGAAAATCATCCCAGGTTACAGAGGAATTGCCAGACAAACCTCCTGCCCTTTCTGGCCAGCTTGTGCCCACCTGAGGGTAGGGCAAGCCCTCTCTGTGTGCTGGGATTGATGGTGGCAAGGTCTCACAAACCATCATGGCAATGACCAGGAGGGGCCCCCAGGCCATCACCCTGTCCCTATGTTCTGGAGGAACAACCAGGCAAAGATCAGCCTCTGGAAACAAAATGGCAAAGCAGAGATGTAGGTCTTAGAAGAAACACAGCCAGATCAAAAGTGAGCACATGAAGCCACCCAAACTCCTGCCACGTGTTGTCCAGCTCAACCAGGGCTCAGGGATGGGCTCCTGCAGCATCCCACAGCTACCCCGGACACAGGCTGTGCCCATGGGGCCCACTGTCTGCACTACCCCATGGCAGGATATCCCCTGCTCCCACCATCCGGGGTACCCTGGACTCCCCAAATCCTCCCCCCCTTGCTTCTTGGCCATCCCAGCGCTGTGCAAGCCCTGCAGCCCCTTTGCTGCTGGAGCAACTCCCACACCAGCACCAGAACCACGTGGGAGCCCCAGGACAGCTCCAGAAACACACCTCGTCCTTGATCTCCACAATTTCCCTGGCTTCATTCCCACGCTTCACTCTGGAGTCTGGGAGCCTTGGAGTCACCCTAAAGAAACCCTTCCTGAACTTCAGATCTGCTTGTCGAGAGATTTTTCCTACCCCTGTTACTAATATACCTAATACATCCAGGGGGCCCCGCCTCAGTCAACATGAATTGTAAACCATTTCTCTAATCCCCTCAACAATACCCTTCCCCAAACCTTTTTTCTATCTTAATTAGATATTCTATCCCTTTGGTTTAAAATAGTATTTAATTTCACTTAATGATTTCAACAAAAAATATTAGGATTCCCCAAACAGACATGTTCCCTCTGAATTCTCTCGTTCTTTTTTCCAAGGGCTTCAGTTTCATCTTTTCGTTGCTTTGTCAAAACACAGCTAATTGACTGTCCTGAAAGTACAATTTTAGTAATTTCTCTCAATGAAGCATCGCTGCCTCCTCTATTAACACTGCCTAATTGGACTTTGAATCCCCAGCCAGTGACTTCACCCATGCTACAGGCCCGGATCACTGCAACAGTAAATATCAGCATCCCAGTTAAATGTAGGTTGGCTCACATTCCCCCAAAATTGGCTTTCTGCTCCTCAGAGTCCAATCTGATGTAATATTACATTAACCATTTTTTTTCTGGGGGAACTGGAGGCGGGGAGGGGAAGCTGAAGCTCAGCTCTGCGTTTCATCTCCGCGGCCAAGGCGTGTTTGCTGCAGGCGCCGGCGGGGAGGGAGCACTGCGGGCCCGCAGAGCCTGGCGGGAGCCTTCCCAGCCTCCCAGCCAGCATTTCCAAGTTTGTTTCTGGCAGCTCTGACTCCAGAGAGCACACCAGGTAAGGAGACAGTAGCGCTGACTCCTGCAGACCCCACAGCTCATGGGGTACCCGCCACCCCATTCCATCGCCCAGAGATGGATCCCAGGCCAGCTCTGCTGTGGGTGGCAGAAACCATTTCCCTTTCTTTCCCCTCCTTCTCCAAAATACCCACTGTATGGCACACGGATTTCAGCCATCAAAGACTCGGCACTTACTGGGGGGCTGGGAAGGTTGACTGGCCACGCTGCACGCGGCAGCAAACCACCCCCAGGATTATCTGCAGCGGCTCTAATTATCTCAGAGCATCTGCCATTAAAATGCAAGATCAGGCCAGCTACAAGTAGGAAACAGAAACAGAACTCCTTGTTGATGCCTGTAATAGGCACCAAAGGCGTATAACTCTGCATAATTGCTAATTGTTATTACTATTGCAGTTGATGCCAGAATTGCCCAGAGATGTCTCTTGCTCCTCGCATCCCTGTGGGATTTGGGAGGGCGCTGAATCCCTCCGTGACCAGTGGTGGTTCCTTTGGCAGAGCCCCTCCCATGGCAAGGGTGTTGTAGCCACCCCTGGAGCCTGCAGAGCCCTGTCAGAAACCCTCAGCACCGGCTGCACCAGCAGCCAAAATTGCGAGGGACAGAGTTAACGGCAAGTTCAAGTGGGAGATCAAAGCGTGTGAGGATTTACAGGGCCGGCCCCTTGAAGCCCCGAGCGCCGGACAAAGCCCTCCCGCTGCGCCGCCTTTGGCTCCCACAGCGAAATCCTCCGGGGCCTAATGAAGCCACTTGACCTCTTGCTACCCCCATTCTGCGATCTCCAAAGAGGGTATTAATGCTCCTGACATCCAGGCAGGCAGGGGGACGGGGTGGGTTTGACAAGGGCTGGCAGGGCTGCCCCAGCCCTGCTCACAGCTTTGCAACAGCGCAGCCTAAAAGCATCATTCTGTTGGGTTTGTAGAGGTCTTTACAGTACACAACATTACCAGATAATTTTTTCCACTTTGTCACTGCAGTTCTGTGCCCCCAGCAGGGTTCAGCCACCATCTACTTTTGTCTTTCTGAAGTGCACTGGATTTCCCATTGCTCACACTCAGACTACTCCAGCACCCACACTGCTCCAGGTGCAAAACCCTTACAAACCCAACAAGAAACCCCATATCTGCTCATACTTACACAACCCACTTGCACACAGTCAGATGATTCCCTCGCTGCTCTGAAGTGACTCTCCAGCTGCTCTTCTTTGCCAGATGTCCTGGAGGCTCTGGGGATGGTTTGAGTGCTGGTCCATATTGGATCCCGAGTACCAGGCTGTGGAGCAGAGCAGAGAGTAGCCCAGCCAGCAGGACCACGCTTTCAAAGATGTTCTGATCACCTCTTTCCTTACTGCATTGCGCTCCAGTGATAAATGTTTTCTGGTAAACACGCTGCAAATGGAGGTAGGAGCCCACAAAATGGAGATGCCAAAAGCTTTTTGTCTTTGTGATTTAGTTTCTTATTAGAATATGCTACTGGGGAAGCAAAGATATCATTGATAAGACTGACACTGGAGTCAGGCAGTAAAATTAAAACTCCAAGGACTGGACTGGCCTTTTCCCTGTCAGGCAGGAATACGGATTCCCTGACAAACACTTTTAGATACTCATAAATATTAGGGGTAAAACCTTCAAATAAAGAAGGGAAAGGACTCTGCTGCCTTCAGTTTTGGCAGAACAGTTTCGGCAGAACAGTTTCAGATGCTTTAAAGGGCCTGGCTTCCACCTGAGGACTTGTCCTTCTGCCCCAGAAGACAACCAGCTCCAGGAAGGCACTGTCACCCGTGGGCTTGGGGCTGGAACATCTCATTTTTCTGCTTCCTTCCAAAAGCTTTGCTCTATAATATGGTAGACAAAACCAGCCTCAGAGCAGCCCACTGAGCTTGCAGTTGCATCCAGAATTCAACAACAAATGTGTTTGGGGGTTGACAGATAAAACTAAAACCAATTCAAATACCAGTCCCCCTTGATGTCATGGAACTGGAGGAGGAGGATTCACCAATTCTGAGCTCAGAGGTGCTGGGAGCTTTGTTCCTGGCCAAATCTCCAGCAACTTCTCAGAGCTCAGATGCTCTGATTTGGTCTCACTGGCCTCATCATCCTCTTTCATTTTTACACGGAGCAAACCTTTCCCAGAAAGCACATTTTTGCATGACAGGGTGAACATTCTGTGCCTGGGTCCTTTATCTCAGGGCACAGAGAGTCAAGCTTTTAAATTCAGTTCTCTTGTCCCAAAGCCTGCTACCAGCAGTGATCCTCTAGGTTCCACCAGCCTGGCACAGACAGCCCTGCTCCTGTGAGCACCGTGCCAGAGTGGGTGGGTGACAGGCTGGCAAGGAAATGTGCACATGGATCTCACCAAGCATTGCTCCTGCTGCTTGCACATTTTAGGAATGTGTTTATCTTCTTTATAAGAAGATAATAATCTTTCAGCAAGCACTTGAAAATATCATACAAATAAGTACTTCTGTATGTGTTCAACCATAAGCATGAGGGAGGTGATGTGACTTCAACCACCTCTGATTTTGAAGCACTTGCTTGTGACTGCGCCCTGGGCTGTGAACCAGCAGCTAGCCAGGCTTACAATTGGGCTTTCCAAATAAATTCAGATTAATAGAGAACAAGTTCCTCCTCTCCTTGCCTCTTTCACAGCCTCTAAAACCAGATGCCCAAGCCTGCTTTGACACATTTGTACCACCTGAGCCTTACACCAGCATTACATGTCATTAACAAAACATAAACCAGCGGTCACATCTTAACGGGAAAAGTTAAATCTCTTTATGCAGTTAAATAAAGATACCTTGTCCAGTCATTAAGAAGTGATTAACTTATCTAAGAAATAACAGCACTAGTGCTGTCAGACTGGCACACAAACACTAAAAAGAGCAGGGATCAGACATCATATTAGGCTAATTATAAAGAAAAGAGAAGACAGGCAGAAGCATAAAATAGCCATGTGGATAGTATTTTGCTGTATTTTTTTCTTTGCCCAGAAAAGGCTAAACACATTCCACGAAAGAGAAATGTGAGTATTAAAAAAATTCTCTTCTGGTTTCATTCATTTGGGGCTGTACGTGAGAAGGTAGAGCACGTTCAGGCAGCCTCGTGGGTTGCGTGAAGCAGCAGCCAACTCCTCACACAGACCAAGCTTCTTAAACCTAACAGAAATCCTTACATCTCTGCACAGTCCACATGGAGCACAGTTCCAGGTCCTGGAGCCTTGGCAGAGCAGAGGAAGAAAGGCAGCACAGCCCATTCCGCACACCCCCTGCTCAAACCCTTGCTGTGGCCACGTTCCTCCTCTGGAGCAGCCAAGAAGCTCCTGAGCATTCCTGGGGACTGGGTACACTCAGTTTTTTAGGATTCTGGTGTGTTCAACAGAGCCACCTTGCCCAGCCCCGAAGTGCAAAGATGCTTGATTTTCCTCAGCAAGAAACTGAGTGCCCTTCCTGCAATATCTGCCCTATTCACATTCCCAGAAATGAGGTTTATTCTCCTGTCCTAGTTTTGGCCTGGACCTGGAGGTTATTCTATACCACTGCACATCACTGCCAGGGATGGGGGAGATGGACTCTCAGGCTTGTGAGAAGAAGGGTGTGCAGCGTTGTCCACCCTTGTTCCTTGTCCACCCTTGTTCATTGTCGGTGAGCATTTTTGCATGTCAATCACCCTCTCTTTTGTATATTAACATTGTTGTTGTTACTGTACATTTTCTTATCTCAATGCTGTTTCCAGTAAATTGTTCTTATCTCAGCTTGTGATCTTTACCTTCTGTGCCTCCAATTCTCAACTCCCTCCCACTGGAGCAGGAAGGGGAAGGGCAAGAGGGGAGTGTGTGAGCACTGTGTAGTTTTGAGAGAGTCTTGGTGGGGGCACTGAATTGAGGAGTAGCATCTCTAAACCACAACACCTCTCACTGCCTTCCACCACTTGGATGGTCTCTACCTGCATATCCCCCTTTCCCACCGCACCCAGTGGCTTCCAGTGCATGGTGAGCATTGTTTCTGCAGCATCTGTGCCATCCTCTCTAGGCAAGGTTAATGGGCTGGCTGTCCAACACCTTCTGCATTTCACTCCCAGGTCCAAAAGCTGAACTTCTACAACCGGGAGACAAAATCCGATATATCAAGACAGAAGCTGAAAGCAGCAAAGCTCTTGGGTCCTCACTAGAGAGAGGTCCTCACTGTTCCTACCAGAGAGAAGGCGGTGGCTGCTCTTCCTGCTCACAGGTTTATGAACCACATGAGTTTTTTCTCACTCAAAACACAGTGAAGTGATCCTGTCCTTAGGATGACAAAGGCTCAGACTGAAGTCCCTCTTCAACTAAAATTACAGCAGAAAATTTACCCTATTTTCTAAAGGATGCCCCAAACCAACCCTCCCTGCCTTATGCAGCCAGTGCCTTCATCCAGTGAACACGGGAAGTCCTTGCTCTGTGCCCACCACATCTGCAGACATGCAAGATCCAATCAGCTTTTTTGGGACACAGGCACTGAGCACCCAAGTGAGGGGCCACCCCCTGAATTTAGGGCTTAGAAGTCAGTTTAGTGGGAGCAGATGAGATGCAAACACAGCTGTGGGTGGGCAGCTGTCCACTGTGCTCCAACACCCAGCCAAGCACAGACCTGCCCTTCCCTTCCAGCCGTGGACAGCAACAGCTCCCAGCTCTGCAGGGAATGTGCTGATGCTGAAGAGATACCCACCCTCTCATCCCACTGCTCAGGACCTCATCCACAACAAAGTTTTCCAACACAACTGAAGTACTGACCCGATAAGCAGAGGTCAGGACCTGTGCCTGAATGATTGGTACACCCAGAAATATCTGATCACTGTTGATGAAAAAGGGAGGTGGTTTTCCATTTTTAATACTTGCATCCTCTTTGAAGCTTTTTTAGCCAAAAAATAATATTAATAGTGATGGCAGATCCTACTTTCCTTGAGGTAATGCCAATTTTAGTGCAATTTTTTTTACATAACTATAGTGTTATTGAGGAACAAGTAGTAAGTGATAGATACTTTAATGTAATATGAGTCAATATGTATTTATATGTGCTTTATGACTTAATCAATATTGCTACATTAGCAAGAATAAATATCGTGTTTCCTTTTCTGGCCTGGGAAAGAACAAATAAGGAAAGTCACATTCTGAAGTTTAGGAATGAATAAACTCTCCACATTGCCCAGACAATTCAGTAAATCTCTGACATTCCTTTGTTCTCCAGAGCAGAGCAAATACCTCCCCAGGCAGGGCACTGGGCAGGTGGCACCGGAGATTCAGCTTGGGACTCTCGTTCAGGTTTTTTAGAGAGAGCTTCCTAAGAGGAATTTTAAAAAAGGAAACAGGCCCCAGCACATACTGTGCATCCACTCCAGCGTCCTGAATCTCAAAGGGCTTTGCCTCCTGATCAAAGAAGGGTTTTACCCCTGAAGAACAAGAGGAGGTCACCAGCACCTCCCTGAGCTGTGCCCAGCCCGGCACCCTGGTGAAAGGAAATGACAAAGTGCTCCTGGTTTACTACAAATCATCCACTGCCATGAAACCTGTAGTTGTGACAGGCATGAGGCATCCATTTTATTATGGACACAAACTTTCCCATCAGTTATTTGTTCTGGAGTACTGTCCTCACCCAGTGCAGCAAAGAAACCCAGCCCCTGCAGCAAGGCATTCATCCTACACATCCTACATATTCATCCTCCAGTGGCAGACCCTCAGCTGGAGTAAACCTGCTGGGAAAGCTCATCACCAGCTCATCTCTGCACTTGCTGCTCCTCAAGTCAGTCACACTGTTGGCTTATCCTGGTCTATACCCCAGATGATCTGTTATCTTTGCTCAGTGCAGTGCCATGGCACCTTGCTCCCTATGGATCCACGCAGGGAGTGAGATCCAGCACGTGCAGTCTGAGCTTGAGCACCTCGATGGGATGCAGGATAAGACTGGCTTGTGATACTTGCTTTGAGTATCCCCGAACTGTGCCAGAAGAGAGAAGCCCACCCCTGTCAGTGCTGCTGGGAGTCAAATCCAGACAGCATCTGAGAACACAATAAAGATCACAGCATTTGTGCCCACCCCAAAATCCCCCAAGCAAGCAATATCCATTCCTGCTCTGAATCTTACAGTTCGTGTTTCCAACACCATATTTCAGGGCTTCGTCTTGAAGACACCAGTGAGGTGCCCAGCCAGGTACATTCCAGGGAGTTTAAGGCAGGATCTTAATTTATCTCATCTGATTAAAGACCCTCAGAGCAGGTCTCAGTAGTGTCCAGTGTCCCTCAATATCCCCACACACACTGCCTTCCCCTGCCACACCACCCATGCAGCTACAGAGGGCCTCTCACTTAAAAACCTCCTTCCAACATTCAAAGACCTGAGGTGGAGAATGTGGTGCCTTCCCTCACCAGCCCTCACCAGCCCAGCTCTGCAGAGAGCTTTGTCTTCACTTCTGGTGGGCTGCAGGCTCAGCCTTCAGCAGGGGCTGTCTCTGTGCTACCATGAGGCCGAGCTGCAGAGTGCACCTGAGATATCTGGGACCTGAGATGCTATTTGATGTGCTCCTCTAGAGGACACAACCTCTGGAAATTCAGTCACTGCGTTTTACTTTTGTCTGGAGCCAAGGTGGTTCTATCTCCATCCTCCACTCCTTCTGAGCTATTTAAAACATGGACTATTTTCCTAGAACTGGGCTATAAGGTTGTGCCAGCCATGCTGAAGCTCTACTAAACCTGTCTGGGGCTGGCTGGGGTTTGGGTCTCCCAGGCAGGGACTGCCTGCTCCCACCCTGACAGCATCAGCTGAGTCAAATGCAGCCTCTGCCACTGCACTGGGCTCCTCCTCCCCTCCCATCACACCAGGATAACCCCCTTGGCTATTCCCTTGCCATTCTGGATTTACTCTGGTTTCCGTGGGGTCAGAACCTGACCTTACAGATCATTGAGCCAGGACTCACATAAGGACAGGAGAAGGGAAAAAAAAAAATCTCCTCTATGCTCAGTTTGGAGAGTTTGGCAGCATTTGTTTATTTTTAACAGATCGCCACCGCCACATTTCAGCCTTCTTCCTGTTGTGATCGTTAGAACCTTTAACTGAATCATAAATCTTTTATTAACATTTGGTATTATACTAATTAAAACTGTTCCATGTATGTATTATTAATTTCTCCAGCACTTCTTGTGAGGGTGATCTTTTTAGCTGGCTTAGCAAAATTCACCATAGTAAATAAGGAGAAACTCATTTCCAGGCAATTAGGCTTGCAGAAAAATAAGTTTCTTAATGAAGGGGGCGATCATTACAAATTTTACCTAAATAAACAGGGTTTCTTAATGGTAACTCTTCAAGCTAAGTAAACAGATTGGTGTGGTAATGTCCTAAGCAATACTTAAATGTAACTGTTTAATAAATTGGTAAATTACTCATTTCATCTTAGAACGAAATGGTAATACTGTAGTAATAACCTAGTATATATTCTGTAAATATGAAGCATTATCACTTTAGCTCTGAAGAAATCACCACAGTGATATGTCAGCATTGATCTAAAACTGCAGCATTTTATCTCAAGTTTATTACCCATTTTTGAGAATCGCTGAGATTTTCAGAGCGTAATGGCAATAAAAGAAGAATTTAAAAAGCGCTTAAATGTGCATAAGTTAATCAGAGGTATCCTCAGGGGGAAAAGGAAATTTGGTAAAACATGAATTATAAGCATCATTTAAACTTACTTTGGACACTAGAGATAATAAATGGCACCATAATTTAGAAATAGCTTTTAACATCAATGACTGTAAGAGGCACTTTACTGTTCATAAGAATTGCAAAGCAACGGTGCTGAGGCCAATTTTATTAGCCATTTTTTTCTTTATAAAAGCAATCCCACCATTTCCAAACTGAGCACACAGGAACAAGAGTTACGTGTTAATATGCAAAATGCATTTGAGGGTGGTTTTTTTTTTTTTTTTAATAGCCAGCAATAAATTTACCAAAAGATACAGTCTGGAGACAATTGAATGATCATTGAAGAAGAATAAAGCCCGCTCAGAGTTTACATATTTGGGAAGAGCAGATAAGAGGAGGGAAAGGAGGGAGGGAAAATCGTTCATACATCCCTATTTACTGGGGAATGTCGCAGCACTTCCGAGCGCAGGGGAGCAGCCGTAAATCAGCGCAGGCAGCGCCGGCGGAAAAAAGGCTTCCCTTCGAACTTCTCCCGGCCGGCAGCGCATCCAAGGCTCAGGGCGGCCCCTACAATACCCCATTAACATGCCCCTTTCCCGGCGACAGAGTCTCCTACAATGCAGCTTTCAGAGCCATCAATTATCAGCCCTCCCACCAATAAATTTTGGCCGGGCAGGACAAGAGCCCCTTTGACGGAGCGGCAGCGCGGGCGTTATTTGGGGGGTCCCGCTGCGGTGCCGCATCCCCGCCTGGCCCGGGGCAGCAGCGACCCGCCCCCCCAGGTACCTCGGTGGGGTCTGACCCCCCTCCCGGCCCCTGCCGGAGGGCACCGGGCAGGAGAGAGGCAAACAAGGCTTTGCCCTGACAGCGTGTGTGCTCGTGGAATGGGCAAACAAACTCAGCTCAAGAATTAAAATCTAATTTAATTGGTTTCAGACTAATCCCGTGTTTCGAGAGTAAGAGAGATTAATATTCGTGAGACTTTCCATGTCTGAAGCATCCAAGATCCTTGACACGTGAAGAAGCCCAGCTTGGCAGAGTGGGCTGTTAAAGCTGAAACTCAGGAGAAAGCAAATATCTATATTTCAATTATTTCACCCCTGGCCTCTTTAGCATAATCAAGATCTAACTACAGTCGTTATCCCACATTGCCGAAGTGACTCCTTCATGCTCTCAGAGCTGCTGGGAGGAGTCTCAGCTCTCCAGCTTGTCCCCCCAATAGTTTCTGGGACGAGATGTGGTTACACACCATTCCAAGATAAAATAAGAATCAGGTCACTTGCAGGATTTTCTGGGAAAACAAATTCAAGCCATCCTGGTAACAGACTGTTGCTAATTTTGTGTTGATGTTGGGAAGATTATTTCTAGCACTAGAAGAGCCACAGCACAAAAAACGAAGCTGCACAACAGAACATGTAAGAAGCAGGGAAGCATCACACTGATTCCTGAGAGTATCCTCTGCTCCAGGACTTTGCCTTGGCCTCCAGAAAAGCACATTTCTAGCGGGAGAGACCCCTCTGGAAGTAAAGAGAGAGAATGGGAGCAGTTTTTTTGTTAAGTTTGAACAAAGAGAAAACAGGAGGTGAAGTAAACCTGAATCTCCTGTGTAGGACTCAGCAGCATTCAGCAAACTGGTTCTAAGGGCTAGAAGCTAAAATTATACAAATCCAGGAAAAAAAAAAGAAAAAGGCAGTATATTAATTTTTACTGTGGCTGTGATTAAGCACTTAAATTTTGAATCGATTCTTCATCATTAGGGATATTTCATTCAAGGCTGGATTACTTTTTAAACGAATTATCTTAGCTCAAATAAGGCTATATTCAGGAGAAATTTAATACCTGTATAATTAGACGCTGAATTAAGATGACCTTGCCGTGGAACAACTACATTTTAATTTACTCTTCATAATTAAAAGCAAATCTCCAAATACCTTAGGCTGATTTTTTTTTAAACACCCGTTTAAATCTTCCTGTTTTTCTAAACGGATGTCTTAAAACGCCAGAGGTTGGTACCAAAAAATTTCTAACCCTGGGATTCCTTGAAATCTGGCAACACATTTTTAATTAGAGAACTCGAGTGCTGTGCTGGTTGAGCTGGGGAAGCACAGCTGAAGAAGCAAGCCTTGCAATCCTTTTTAAGACCAGTTTAAAACTGGAGACTTGGTGGGGAGAGGAGGATGGACAGACAGGCTGTTTCCCCCCGGAAAGTGCCGCATCCTCTTGAGTTCCCAGCAGCTGTTCCTGTGAAACCAGCTCTGCCATATCATATCTGGCATCAAAACGAGCAACGTGGGGCTTGGCTTTTGCATGACGACAGCACCGTTTCCACCTACTCCTTTCCCTCCCCATTAGCGGGTATTTTGCCTGTGGCACCAGAAGCAAGCCTGCTACTTCAGTGCCACCACAGCACTGGGATCTGTGCGTTCGGGTCTGTGTTTGCTCCCTGCAGCTGTGTGCAGCACAGCCCGAGGGGATCCTCTCCAGCACTGCCCTTGAGCGGCACACAGAGCCCGCGGGGGGGTTTATTGCGAGCCCAGCCAGCCAAAAATACGCTGCTCTGTCCGACCGGCCGGCGGGAGCCGCAACCCCGCCGCCTCCTGCTCCCGCACGGGGCTGTCGGTCCAGACAAGCGTTTGTACCCGCAACCAGCAAAACTAAACACACCAGTTACGAAGATGAAAACTCAAACCGAAACGTGCACTGAGGCATTTGGCAGCCAACAAGATTGTTAAATGGGGCCCGTGAGCCAGATTTTCAGTAACTCAGAACAGCTCTATGAACGCTCTGTCCCAGCATACGAGGAATCGTCGAACAGCGCAAAAAAGACTTGTACAGCAAACATCACGACACAGCGAGTTCCTCAAGCTGCCCCAAATCTGACAGACCCTGCTGTTCCTGGCACTTACACAGAGAGGGGAAAAATTCCCTCCTGGCTCTCCCTGAGCTACAGCAGGGCTGATTAGGAGTGAACAGCCCGAGTTTATTGGTGTTATTCAGAATTGACTTTGGCCTCTAAACCGGACCTGACTGTTGCACGAGTACTTACTGAGCACGGTGCAGGAGGCTGGATCCTCGGCTGCTTCGGTCGCTCTCAGCCCATTCACTCCCTGGCAAGAGCGATGCCAATTCCGATCAAACCCTATTGTACACTAATGACATTCAGGCAGCACAAGCCAAGCACTGGGAGCAGCTGAGCTCTCCCACTGCCTGGTGGGTTCAGGAAGAGTTACAGGTGTAGGATTTGGCTTGGCTGCTTTGTTTTTGCCTCATCTGTTTTCATACATGTTGAGCCCTCCACGACACGTCACTAAATTTCAGACGCAAAAATTATCGGAAAGGAGATTTATTTTTTTGGAATGAAGAAAAAAAAAAAAAGCTACTTTCTGACCGAGTGAAATCTATAAAAGGTAAAAGCTTGACACTTCCACAGCTACTTTAAGAGACTCCTTCCAGGATGAACCCCATCAGTGGGTGTCAGCCCCTCCGCCCTACCTGGGGGCGGCACAGCGGGCACCCCTCCAGGTGCTGGGATGCGGCGGAGCCCCCGCGGCAGCCCCGGGGGACGGACACACAGGCGGCCGAGCAGGTGGCTGCACTCGCTGCCTCTCCCACCTGCTGCCCCGTGCCGAGCTACAATGAACTTGTCAGGCCGTGCTATTGTCACCGAGCACAGATGTCGCTGAGCAGCACCGCCCGCGTCCCGTTTGCCCGGGGGTGCTCCAGCCGCTCGCTGAGAGTCGCTGGTGGAGCCGCTCCTTAGAGCATCCTGTCGTTCGGAGGGGATTCGCCTGGGTTTCCTCAGGGCCCATTTCTCTTTCTTTCACCCCCCTTCTTCAGCTGTTCCATGGCAACTGCTTACTCCACTCTGCAGGATTTTTGAGTCCTTCTTGCAGTGTTTTAGCATGTTTGCTGTTTTCTGTCTTGCCCAGTGGGCTGGTGATTTCACCATGGAGCTGTCCCAGTGCTCACTATGCAGTGTGACCCCAAAACACAATGCACAGCACACTGTGCACTCCCTCCCTGCCCCTCAGCATGAACTCATGCCAAAACATTTCTGTTTCTACGGCCATACCTGCTTGCTTGCTCACATGCAGCCCCACTGTACCGTGGTTTTAAACACAAAAAAGATTTCTTTTCCACCTAAAAATCCAGCAGAGCCTCATGGCAGAGCTTCCTTCCCACTGCTCCAGGCATCCTGATGTCCCTTCCTTACCACTGCAGCTCTGCACAGCCATTCCCCAGCTCTCTCCCAGATGTTCCCATCACTCCCACCTCCAGCTTTGCTCTTCTTTTTTACTCCTGGCTCCCTCCCTCCTCAGCTTTCTGTGCATGGACGGAGGTCTGGGATATCTCCTCTCACTGGCCTTCACCTGCAGCTTTCCCACTTGCTGCTCTTCCATCAGTTTCTGCCCTCCAGCCCCACCAGCTTGTGCTGCGTTCATCCCAAATCCATCAGAGCTTCCCACCCCACTCAGTGCCACAAGGAACAGGGCCAGAGTATGCATCACACTGCATTTCTACCTCTGCACCTTAACCCAGAGCTAATTCTAAGTGAGAAGAAGGAAGAGTCTTGGCCAGAGAAGAACAGCAAAGCAACAAACACTACTGAGAAGAGAAGCCAGTGCTAAGGGAGGTGTTCCAGCTGCAGCTGGAGAGCTGCAGACTGGAATGTAAAGAAAGCAAGGGGGCAGAAGTAAACAGAGAGGGACAAGACTGAGGCAGGGTCTCTGTTTCATCTGAACAGTGATTTGTGTTGTGCACTTCAACATGGTTTCCTCTGGTTTAGTTCCCACTCACAGAAGTCCCATCTGAGCTGTAGGACCACAAGCCTGGGTCTAACAAAGGGATGACAGACTGGCTCTGTGTGGTAGCAGAGGACAGCTGCCCTTGCAGACCTTTCTGGGTGTGGCAGGGTGAACAGGGCAAATCAGTTGTCCATGTGAATCTTGAACAGTACAGGAAGATGAAAGCTTGCATGGAGGAACTGGAGATTTGTTCCAGAAGGATCTTCCTCAGAGCAGTTTGAGAGTCAGTCACATGGACAGTCAAAAACTCCATCTAAGAACATTTTTGAAAAAGTGACTGTGGTTTCAAAAAGAGCCCTGACATCAGGAAAGGACACAGGTTGCTTTATTTTCCCTGCTTTATTCAGTATGGCAGAGAAGAAAGGGCAGTGATTTTACTCCAGCTTCTCCATGCAGCAGAACTACATCCTTTCCCCAATGATCACTTGGCAGAGATGGAGACAGAGAAGGTCAACTGCATAAAGATCAATGTAGAAAAGCCACAAGCATGACAAGGCAGAAAAAAGCCCCTAAAATCCTACAATTTCTACCCTTGATGGTTTAGAGGAGGATCATGTTTCAGATCCCCCAAAAGGCCCTGCAACTGTTTTTATCCTGAACACTTCACTTGTTCCAGGTGCTCTGAACTCTTTCAGCCCAGGAGGGCTGGAAAAGGCTTTTTCCCTGCTTGGGCTCTCAGAGACAGTCTTCTTTTGCCACATGGAAAAGCAGCGCGAAGCATGTGTGCACTGGGCTTGGTGGCTCTATAATGGAGATTCAAAGTGGAACCACTAACCCTGACGTGCCAGTTCAGAACAGAAAAGGCTCCTTCCCCACCAGCCCCATGCTCGCCGTTGGCCTCCTGCTGAATAAAGGGGTCAAATTCGAGTTGAAAGCATTCCTGACGAACAGTCTGAGGACAGGAGAACCTTCACAGCCCATGACAATCTGGAAGCAATGCCGGGTACAACAGCTGCTCCGCTGGAGCACCGAAACGGCAAAGCTCCCCAGTGCAATGCGGCAGCTTCAGCAAGCGAGTCCCCGACTGTGCAAACTGCTTTCAGAATCAATTACCCATCTCAGCTTCTCTGGGCAAGATGCAACATCCTCCTTTTTTTCCTCTGCAACCCTTCAAAAAGAAGACAGAGCAACATTAGGATGCCGTTTGAGCAGTAAAATGCTGAGGGGTCTCTTGGCTCCTGGCGGAGACCAAGCATGCACCTGTGCAGAAAGGAAGGCTGGAAGCAGAGGAAACCTGGGAGCAGGGGGCTCAGCAGCTGCCAAAACTGACTGAAAATAAAGGCTGAGGAGCTGCACAAGACCAGAAGGACCAGGCTGTGACCTGAGAGATGGCAACATGTGCTGCAGCCAGGAACAGAGAGGCAACATGGAGACAGGATGCCCACAGAAGAAATATCATGAGGAGGAGACAGAATATTTTAGGAAACTTCAGGAAAAGCATGACTAAGTACTTTGAAATTCTGCTCAGGATCACAGATTAGGATAACCCATGAAGCAGGGTGCAGGACTGCAGGTCCTCTGACAGATTTTTAGATGCCAGAATGCATACAAGATGAATTACTAATACGTCTTTGCTGTCTGTGAAGGAACCATCTCCTACACATCATCCTGCAGATGCACCCATATGCCAACCTCAAGGGTCTAAAAGACATAAAAGGGACTTGACAAAAAGTCTTGAAGGAGCACTGTTGCCTGCTCCCAATCTTCAGCTCTGTGACACTTAAAGCATCCCTATCCTCCCTGCGTCTCCTCTGCCCCCAGAGCCAGAACTGAGCACACATTTGGAGGGGACAGGGGAAGAGCTGCCATGGAAGAACAGCACAGCCTGGAGCCTCTGCCTGTGGGCTGTAGGCAGGAAGCTTCATCCCAGGCTGCTCATGGGATACCTTTTGTCCAGACCTAGGAGCATTTTCTGTTGTGCCAAAATTCCCTATTTTCCAAATTTCCAAGGGAAGCACAGCTCACGCCATGGCTCATGCCATACCTACCCGCAGCGATGGAGTGAGAGATGCTGCTCCCCCACCCACTCTGGCCTCACATCCCCCTGGCAGGGTGCCAACGTGGCAAGGACCACAGCACATGCTAAGCCCTACACCGGTGCCCTCAGAGCCCTTGCTCTGTCCCACCACTCCAAGGGGGTTGAAGGATTCTTTAATTATTAACTGGTTTGCTTTGTTTTCCCACTTCACTTGAGAGCATGGGCTCTTTAGAGGCCGAGAGCAGCTTAACAGAGCACCAGCCCTGGTGGGACCAGCCATGGGACTGGCACCAGCCGTACCCACCCGTGGCTGTGTATTCCTTACAGGCTGCTCCCATTACCATTAATGGGAACGGCGCATGCAGACGAATGAGAGAAGAGACTGTAATGTCTTTATATTACACCACCAATTAAGTTCTCAGGGTCATGTCCTCAGATGATGTAAAGTAGATGAGATCCACTGAACTTAATGGATCTTTGCTGATTTACACCAGCTGAAGAGCTGGCCCTCTCACTTGTATTAAAACAGCCAAACCGTTCCAGCAGTCCTAGTGTTTAACAGCATTGTACTCTAGCCAGGCTTTTCCATCACTCCAGTCCATAAACCACAAGCTTTATTAACTAATAATTAGTCCTTCAGTTATGTTTCAGGGTCATCTTTTAGGAACTACTGCCCTTAGGGCAGATGTGTAGTTCTGAAGAGACCTGAAGGTGTGGGAGGCAAGCTGAGGTGAGGCACTGCCAGGCTGCCCTGAAAATGCAGAGGGTCTTTTCACAACCAGGTTGACACCTACTGCCTCATGAAAGTACCTGGGAGTTCAGCACTTTAAATTCAAGCTGAGACATCACTCTTGCAAACACAGAGTTGATTTTAACCACACAGCTTTTAACAAGACTCCCAAGCTGTGCAAAGATGAGCCTGGGTGCAAATATCTGCCTGAGAAGGGCACAGAGTAAACGATGGGGATGGTCAAGCTGTAAAGCAGTACCTGCATGCACAGAGCAGTTCTGGCACAGGGCGAGCGGGGTGATTCGGAAAGACAGACTAGCAGTTTCACTCTTTTTTTTTTTGCAGTTGTACATGATCATTGGTCAAAAAATGGCGTGAAGCTGGGCCACACCCTTCCCTTGTGCACTGCTCTCTGGATACTTGGGTGTCAAGTATATCCAGAGAGAGATTACACAATTAGCCCAATTAAGGGGCTAAGATTGGGAAGAATGGTGGATTAAACTGTAAATAAAATAGTAATTTTCTAATCACAGATTAAAACACAACCTCCCAAACATTAGCTTCAGCAGGTACGCAGCTTGCTCCTTTTCTTCCTTCTCTGTCTGGGTTGAGTGACGCACATCAAGTGCCTTTCTGCCACCAGAAGGAATAAAAGCAGAGTTCTGTAAAGAACTGGGGAATCGTGACAGCCCACCACACAAATGTTCTCAACGAGGAATGTAATGTGGACAGCTCTTACTGAGACGGTTCTTGTGCAATAACTTAAACAGTACAGATTACTACTTGGGGAAATAAAAGACAACATAACTTTGAAACTTGAAAAGCTCTTTCTTCGTTGTAATCAATTGCAATAATCCATGTCAGTGATTTAGATGAAGATCAACTTTACCTTTCTTTGCTGATGACACAAAACTAAGAGCAATAAAAAACTTAAGTGCATTTGCACACAACTAATGGATTGGATGTGGCATGTGCCAATGGAAGTCGGTATGTATAATGCAGCATATATTGGATGCCAAATTAATGGGATCATTTGGGCATTCTGGAACACTTGTGGCATTGAGTTTAAGTCATTTAAGGAGCCTGGCAGGGGTTGATGACCTTCCATTTTCAAAAGACTGAAGCAGCCTAGTAATACTGTAGGCAAACCATGGTAATGAATTTCATGCCCTCCATCCAGGTGCTACTTAGTCCAAAGATGAAAGACAGTAAAACCAAGACAATGAGATCATGCCTGGGGTCCCTAATAAGAAGTATATGAAAATGCACATTAACCTGAACAGGGAGCTGGAGGTTTGGGCACACAGATGAAGGACCAGACATTCCAAACTTCTGCTAAGCTTGAGAACCTTTACCGGGCCACAGGGCTCACACCAATTTGCCATGGCACTGCTTCCCACCTGGATCAGTTCGTGAAGGAAGCTGGTCACACACAGAGCAAAATGCATCTCTCTGCCAATACGTAACATCCAGAACTGCCCGATGGGGCAGAGATTTGTTCAAGCTGCTCAGATGTGTGACAGAGCTGGAGATGGGACAGTTTTCTCCCACATGCCCATTTCCTCCCGACACGGTGCTCCCAAACTCCAGCAAACTGGCCCAAGCTGGGAGGAAGCGCAGGTACGAGCACAGGGCTGTTTTTGTGGGACTGGCTGGCACAGGGACAGAAGCAGCTGAGTCTGATCCCTGTGGTCCTGCCACTGGGCAGAGCAGAAGCGAAGGATCCAGCAAATCCCACATGCTGGCAATGGGTCGCTGTGTCTTCATGTGCAAGTGCAAGGTGCTCCACAGCAGAGCAGAAACACTCTCCATTTGGTTCCAGGAACTAAATACTTGCAGGCTCAGGTCAGAACATTCACCAAGGACCCACACAGCACCCTTGATGTCTGTATAGATACTCCAGATGTTACTGGGAGATCTGTGTGAGTCCACTACCCAGAGGCAGAGTTCACTATTTATTTTAGTTTCTTCTTTTGAAGAGTGGCCTAAGGTCTGGGCCCATGAGGGTGTTTGGAGCCTGCCCCACTCAGCACCCCAGCAAGCTCAGGCCCCTCTCGATGCAGCACAGTGTGTGGACACCCAACATCACCAACACCAAAGTGTCCAAGGCCAGGTTGGACAGGGCTTGGAGCAACCTGGTCTAGTGGAAGGTGTCCCTGCCCATGGCAGGGGGTTGGAACCAGATGAGTTTTAATGCCCCTTCCAACCCAAAGCATTCTGTGGTTCCATGATCATGGCAGTTCACGGGGCTCAGGCTCCACACTCCCAGTGTTTCCAGCTCTGAGCACATCCTACAAAGGACACGTGGACAGTTCTGAATGCACAATGCAGAGATGCCTTTAGGCAGATGTCTCATATTGTCACAATGACCTGGGGAGAATATTTTATTTCTTATTCTTAAATTAAATTTAACTACTGCTGACTTAAAAGCAGATTTTTAAGACATCTGAAATGCCTAAAAATGCAGAGAGACACCCTCAAAAAGGGGGAAAAGCACATAGGTGCCAAACTGCCACAAACTGCACTATAGCCCTGCACATCAAAGCTACCTGGATGCCTCCAGGAGGCAAATTCATTTCCTCAAAAACAAGTGGCCACCAAGTAGAAATATTTATTCTGCTACTGAGTCAGGAAAAATTTAAGGGTTTACTAGACTCAGGAGGCTGGGCAAGGGAAACACACAGCACTGAAGGGAAATACATATACCTCTTCTCCAAAAAATGCCAACCTGCACAGAAGCAAACACTTCATCTACCTGGTCCAACTTGCTCAGGCAACACATAAGGAGAGAATCTACCAACTGAGGAGGAGGAGCTACAGGAGCAAGTGCTCACCTGGGTGAGTCACAGCCCTTAAATTATTACTCATCAGCAGTGGGGATGATTTTAGTGCAGAAATACATGCTTCAAGGAAAATTCATAGGTGTGAGCAAGATGTCAACCTCAGTATTATTTATGTCAGCTATAAACGAGCTAAATTATGACCTGGCTGAGCAAAACACTTTTGTAAACCAAGTCTTTGAATATTGTGTAGTTTGCACGTTTAACAGGACCAGGCTTTCATCACGGAGTGGAGGAGAGCTAATAACCCATTGATTTTAAGGCCCATTTAGGAAAAGAATTGCCTATACAGATCTGATCACCATGCATTACTTTGTAACATCTAATACCCTGGGCACAAAATAATGCTGAGAGAGGCAAATTGTGGAGCCATTTTTGTCCTGAAGGGGAGTTGTGCGTGCGGGCTTGGTACAGGAGCTGCTTTGGGCTGGGGCTTAAAGCAAAGTCAGGAGCAGCTCTGAAGAAACAGTCAATGTTCCTCCAGTTATGCCGAGCTCTGCTTGTGCATCCCCCCACTCAGCTGCTCGGCTCTAGGTGGGAAATCACTTATACACATTGTGCAGCAAAGTTTGGAAAGTGACCTGCCCAAAGTTAAGTTCCATTGACAATTCAATAATCCTTAACTCTCACTGCATTTTTCCATCCTTGTTCAACAAACACAAGTTTTTTTGGGGCTTAAAACTTCCAGATGGGGGGGAGTGTGAGTACATAGCGTGGGCTTTACAGGGCACAAATGCACAGAGCTGTTTCACTTGCAGATTTGAGGCTGCTTCGGAAAAGCTAAGAATCATCAATTTCATCACAGCATCAAGCATCAACAGATTAAAACTCAGCTTGATGGGATGTGCAGCATCTTCAGCACTCTCAGACCACATCTCCATCACCAGACTATCACTGCCTACACTCAAATGACTCCCTGTGAAATAGCCATGCTGCAATACAGCCGCAGGAGCTGCTGCTGCCCTCACACTGCCTGAACTCCACCAGTCTCATCCCCTGCTGACTGCAGTCTTTTAAGGAGTCTCCCGTGGAGGTAAAGGAGCATTTTGTAATGAGGGGGAGGGTGAAAGAAAAACCATGTTCCCCCACAACTAGCCAGGGCCTAAGCTGCAAGAAGGCTGTTTCAGAAACTGGGAAGTCAAACAGCTGCTCAACTCAAGTTGTCCACTCCACAGCCCAAGTGCAATATGGGGACAGGTCAATCAACAGGATCAGGACAACAGCCAGCCCGCCCCTAAAAGGGATCCTCTCCTCTACAGGGCACCCACATCCTTCTTTGTACCAAGGATTACATTCTTTGGTACAAAGAGACTCAAACTGGTGGGGTCTAAAGTCCGTGCAAACCCTCACGGGGGTCTTTCTCTGCTGACAGACCTTCAGAGATACACAGCAGGGACCACCAGACAGCCCTGTCACACCTGAACCAGGCTGGCAGGGAACACTGCTCTCATCCAGAGAGGGAAATACTGTGTGTTTGTTCCAACTGCTGTTTTCCCGAGGATCCTGTAAACACTGGATTAGCTGGACAGAGTAACTGGAGGTAACCCACACTTTTGTCCCTTCAGCACCACCGCACAATTGCCCCGTAATACCCACGCACTCTGATCTTAAAAGGTGTGGATGCAGGAGACTGTCTCACTCATCCTCAGCACAGCTCAAATCCTCGAGAACAGCTCCTCGGGAACAAAGACACCAGCAAGCCCAAGGCAGCCCCCACGACGCAAGTCCCACTATTTGATGACTCGTCAGACAGCTGAAAGGGAAGTTTGTTTCTGGTTTCTGAAGTCCTTTGACAAATTGTGGTGCCCCGAGGCTCAATCCCGCTGCCTGCTGCTGCCCACGAGCAGCAGCGGCGAGGGGACCCCGAGCCCTGCCTGGGCTGTCCCCGCCGAGTTCAGCCCCCCCATGGCACTGCCGTTCGTAACAGGGCTCTAAGCAGACGGCGCTTTGCGCAAGATCCTCGCCTGCCACAAAGCTGGTTACTGCAGAACGCAGCATCATTTTGCTCTCTGCAAACACACTGCTCCTGGCTTACAGCAGTTCGGGGAAAACTGCAGGGAAATCAGGAACACAGAAGTTAATGGTTGCGGGGTGCTCGAACAGTTGAAGAACAACGATGTGTTGGACACAATACAGTTATAGATGTTCGGGGGTACAGGTAGAACACAACACCAGTACACACGTGAATATGGGTGCCCGTGTATTCATCCCCATTCAGAGCTTGACTCTTCCACGTTTTCGCTAACACGCGGGTTTCTCTGAGCTGTTCTGCGTACGATACCGGGGTTTTTCTATCTCTCAGCCCGGCATACACTGCTGATGCCGAGAGGAACGCCGAGGGCCGGCAGCCCTGGCATAGCCGCTCGGCGGGATAACGAAAGGACCAAATGGGGCCACGTTGGGGCTGGGGAAAAGCAGTCGTGGGGCTCTGGTGGGGACAGTGGACCGGAGTGCGGCGATCCCCCGCACCTTGTGGCCCGGTATAGATTTCCCCGTTGTTTTTTTTTTTTTTTTTTATTTTCCTTCCCTGCCAGAGATTTTCCCTCGATCGGTGTTCCAGCTCAGGCCGCACATTCCGGCTGGTGAACGGCACTAGTCAAGCAGCTGCACGGCCCCAGCACCATCACCCCGCTGTGACTGGATTTGGCCCTGCCACGGGACCTCCACAGCCTCCCCCCGACAAACCAAACCCCGGCTACGACCGGAGCCCCCGCTCTGGTCCCGCTGAGGAAAGGACTGGTCAAGGAAATATTTGCTCCATCCCTTGCCCTGTGCGGCTGCCCGGCCCTAAACCGCCCTGTGCTGCCGCCGGGACCGGGACCAGCGAGCCTGGGAACGGTGTTACACTCCTGCAGCCTCCCGGTGACCGTGGGAGCGGCAGAGCCCCCCAGTCCCCCACACGGGAACGCGGCCACGGCCGCGCCGGGTCCTGCCCAGGGCCGGGGGAAACCCGACCGGGCCACGGCTGCTTTCTAAAAATGTCACTTTTGCAACCTTCCCCCGTTGCTGGAGGCCTGGACACCCGGGCCCGAGGATTACGGGAGGCTGTTCTTAAAAAATCGCCCCGCAGCCCGGTGCTGGGGGCGGACACCGGGAGCCGCGGCCGCCGCCGTCCCGCTGCCGGCGCGGTGCGCGCAGAGAAGGCAGCGAAACGAAAACCGCCGAGCCCCGCCAGCGGGAGCGGCGTGGGGGAATTACCGGGGCCCGGCGGGGCCCGCACCGGCAGAGCCGCGGCCCCGCTCCCCTCCCTCCCCTCGCTCCCACGAGGCGTTGCCGACCGTGTCCCAAACCGGGGGCCGCTCCTGGACGCTTTCCCCCCGCACCGGTGGAGCGGGGAGGGACCGGCAGCATCGCGTACCAGCGGCCCGGCCCCGCTCCGAGCCCGCCCGCAGCCCCGGGCCCACTCCCCGCTCCTCTCGCCGCCCCCGTTCCGGCCTCAGCTCCGTCTCCGCCGCCCGCCCCGCAGCGCCCGGCCCGGCGGGCTCGGCTCGGCTCCCCCCGTCGCGGCGGCAGAGAGCGGAGAGGCGTTTGTAAAGAAAACGTTTATTTACACGTCTCGGCAAGTACAAAGTATTATACATGGTCTGTGTCAACCCCAAATCTTCTTTATTATGAAACATAAGGCGCTTTCTCGAGAGCCGGTGGCGCAGGGAGCGACTGCTGTTTCGGGGCTCTAAAGCTCATCGGCTGGGAAGGTGAGGACAGAACGGCGTGTGGTGCCTGGAAGGAGCCCTTATTACTACGGTGAATAAATTACAGCTGACATTAACTTCACCTGGGACAGATGGGAGCTACCGTTTTTCAGTTTAATAGGGTTTCCTAAGCTAATGAGTCATCACCGGCTCCACCGAGTCCCCTCCGCTAAGTGATAGGGAGGTATTTTTTTCTTTACACTATCCTCAGAACAGGAAAAAAAAATAGCCTTTTGTTCCAAAGCCAACACAAAATACCTATGTTCAGACTTCGATATAAATAATCGAGGTTTTATATAATTCCATATTAGTAGTGCCCAAAATCTCGATGCATAAATAAATTAAAGTATTAACACTTCTTACAAAAAGTGACATATTTCCCTTCCTAGTGGAACATCGACACAAATATACAAGCGGCTCCGCTCCGCGCCGGCCTCGGGGAAGCGGCTCCGGCCCCGGTCGGTCCCAGTCCCAGCCCCGTGGGCGCCACTCGCCGCCCCCGCCCCCTGCCCCGTCGGGGGGAAACCGCGGCCCCGGGGCAGGGGGAGCTGCCGGCCGCGCTCCGCGGGCCAGTCCGCTGAGTGCCCGGGCTGCCGGGCTCAGACGAGGGAGGTGACCGGGGGGATCTTGGCGCTCTCCTCCTCCCAGGGCTGCAGGTTCTGCAGCGCGAACAGCGACGAGTTGTGCAGACACAGCGGGTCGGGCTGGATCGACTCGTTCAGCGACTTCTGGAAGGCGTCGTGCTGCAGCTGCAGCATCAGCCGGCTCGCCTGCTGCCGCTCGGCCTCCCGCTCCTCCGCCGTCTGCCGCCTGCCGGGGGACACGCTCAGCCCGCGCCCGGACCCCGCGGGGAGCGACGGGCCCGGGGCCGCGGGACCCAGGCAGGGCGGCCGGCGCATCCCCCGCGGGCAGCGGGGCCGCGTCCTACCGGGGCCGGGCACACGGGGCGGGCGGCCGCCTCTCGACCGCCAGCGGAGCGACTCCGGGAGGCGGGAAGCTCCTGGAAACCCGGTGTTTCACAGCAATACCGTTTCCAAATATTCCCCCGTTTTCTCCCAACATTCCCCCGATTTTTTTTTTTTCCGAATTATTTCCCCGTTTCTTCGAACAATTCCCCGTTTTTTCGAATAATCCCTCGGGTTTTTTTACGAATAATCCCCCGTTTTGCGAATGGGGGACTATGAAAAAGAAAAATATAAAGATAATAACAATAATAATTAGGGTATTATGATAATAAAAATTTACCCCCAACCGTTCGGCTGCCGGGAGCCGGCTCCGGGGGCGATCCCGGCCGGAGCGGGGCTCGCGGGGCGGCGGGCGGGGGACGGGGCGGCTCCGGGGGCGCGGGACTCACCGCCACTTGGTGCGCCGGTTCTGGAACCAGGTCTTCACCTGGGCGTCCGTCATCTTGAGGGACTTGGCGAGGGCAGCGCGCTCGGCCGACGCCAGGTACTTCTGCCGATGGAAGCGCTTCTCCAGCTCGCAGATCTGCACCCGGGAGAAGGATGTCCGCGGCTTCTTGCGCTTCGGCGGAGTCCGGTTCTGGTAGGGATGCCCGATCCGCCGGGTCACCGTGAAGGGCGTCAGCGCCGCCGCCGCTGCCCGGGTGGGAAGCACAGGGGTCAGCGCCGCGCCCGCACGGTGCCGGCCGCCCCCCCGGGGCCGCCGCTCTGCCCGCCGGCCGCCCGCGCCCCGCCGGCCCCCGGAGGGACCTCGGCTCCCCGGGGTCCCGCTTCCACCTCTCGTCGAAAGGCTGCGGAGGCTAATGGGGCCCGGCCGCCCCCCGGGGCGCCCCGCGCTATCCACGCCGTGAGGAAAGCGATTTTTCGGCTCGCTGCGAGCGCGGGGAAGGGAAGCATCCAGCGGCCGCCTTTGCTTTTACTCTTATTCGCATTACTATAATTATTTCGTTTTAACATTTTTTATAGGCCCTTTCGTTGCTTGTTGGGAGCCGGTTCGCCCGCTCCGCCCCGGCGCCTTACCTGTGAACCTGTCCTTGACGAAGCGCCTGCTGCTCTCCATCCAGGGGAAGTTGAGGCTGCCCAGACTGGGCACGGCGGGCATGGTCGGGATGGCGCTGGAGATGGGCGGCGGCACGGCCCCGGGGATGGGCCTGTGCGCCGGCACCCGGATCACGCCGGCCGGCGCCAGGCTGAGGTTCACACTGTACGATCCCGAGTCCTCGAAGGGCGCGGCGATGGCCGGGAAGGGGGCCGGCAGGGCCGGGTAGGGCGCGCCGCCGCGGCCGCCGGGGCCGCCCAGGAAGGTCGCGCCGTCGGGGCCCCGCGGGGGCGGCGGCGGCGGCGGCGGCGGGGGAGCGCTGTCCTGCTCGGGGCTGTTGAGGATCTGGTCGAGGCCGAAGCTGATGGGCTCGTGCTGGTGCTGGCCCTGCGCGGGCCCCGGCGGGTCCATCCT